>BQNB010074219.1:0-31864 GCA_026074375.1 Tanacetum coccineum | reverse complement strand
GATCTTTATCGTATCCTAGATCATATTCGTGCATTGGACGAAGGATTTAGTGGCAAAAAGTGAAGATTTAAGCTTGTTAAAATTCCTTTTCTTTATTGCGTTTTGTCAAAATCGTGGTTGCGTTTTGTATTGCAGACAAAATAGTACAAATCGCAAGCGATATTCAAGGAAAGTTGTACTTTACGTTTTGTATTGCGTTTTGTGACGGGTTTCATTTTGCCCCCCAAGACCTTGTTGCGTTTTGCTTGGTTGCGTTTTGCTAAACCACAACCAAAACCGAGTCAACTCGGTATTTACCGAGTTGACCCGGTCAAGACTCAACTGAGTCAGCAAATGATCACAGTCAAACAACAACAACATCAATAACAAACAACCTCTACAATATACAACAACCTTTCGTCACAATCTCCACTTCACATCTTCAATTACAAATCCAACAATCTAAACCTATAAACCCATCGTCTCCTCAACAAACCCATAAATAACTCTATCCCATCTCAAGACTCGAACTTAAATGAACAACCCATATGATCTCAGTATCAGTTCTTGTCGTGTGTCACAATTAATTCATGACCTTCAAGAGATCAAGCACACGAAAGAAACAGTTTCTTCACCGATCTGTAGAAAGTTACAAACTTTCTTTTATATACGAAAATTAAAGAAAGAATATTAACAAGATTGTTATACTCTTTCCTTTGTTTCGATTTTAGAAAGACATACAAACAAAACCATAATCAACCTACATGAGACCATCATAAGTATGATCTTGAAGCCGAATATCTTTAAACGTCATTTGTTAATCTTTGTGGTGATTCGACTTTGAGCAGTAAAGAAAGAAAGTCTATCATTATTGTTGTGTTTTGGTTAGTGATGTATAAGGAAGCCTGATGGATAAAGCGTCTTTGGTTCTGTGATTGGAGGATGTGTCTGATCGAGTGAAAAGAAAAGTTAGGGCGGATTGTTAGGTGATTGAGATTAGGGTTAGATAGATAAATTAGGGATAGTATCTATTATATATCCCTTAATTTAGGGTAAAATGCATATGTTGGGGATTCTAACTATAGCAGGCCACCAGGATGAGTTGGGCCTGGTATTTGGGTTATGGTTCATTGTTATGGAGTGGGCCAACCGAGTTTTAATAAAAGGATCTTTGGGCAACATATCAAATGCTATAAAGAAGTTAGACTGGGTTCCATCAAACACACTTTGGGCGGTGACTATGTATATGGAGTGGGCTAGATGTATTTGGAACGAATAGATGGATATTGGGTTGTGAGTTTTATTAAGCCAAAATTGGTTATGGTGTAACTAATTTTTTTAGGCTTATGTTCGTAGATTAAGCCGGGTACTAAAACGCTTTCACGTCAAGTTAGACTAGACAATGTTCTCGTTGACGACAATTCAAAAATAACATTTGTCCTAGTTTAACGACATTTTTGAACAACAACACAACAAACATGATACATAACACTAAAACGATCCGAATAAGATTCACTAAAACGTCAAAACGGCTAAAGATTTGGATTCAAATGTCGAGTGATCACGGAGTTTATTTGGTATCCCTTATTTGAGATTGAAGTGGGTTTCACGGAGGCGTCTACTTATTTCATCATCGAGACTTCCTTCTATTTTCTACCCCTTTCCTTAAACCCAATCTATCGATTGATGACTTGCTTGAACGTATACAGTTATGATTGAGACTTGAATTATCTAGTTACCAGAAGTCAAGGGGCGGTTGGGTGAAGACCTGGATAACTATCACTTAAAGGAGTTACATTGTAGTACTCAGTGTCACACGCAGAAGCCGATGTGGATAATTTCAAGAGGTGATGTACTAATTATACTTTTGATGTTGGGTATATGGTACTTAGAGGCTTTCCTCTGCACCGTTCTTCAATCTACAACAGTGCAAGCTTAAGTAACAAATTTAGGGAATGTTACTTCATTTTCAAGTTTGGTATATCGGGTTTACTTCACCCAGTGGTCACAGCAATAGCCGACAGAATACGAGGTTGGTAAGTTAGCCAGAGAGTATAAGGTTGAGATGTGATCAGCAACTCTCACGGGATATTTAAAGCTACTGAACGTCAATGATACTTCACAGTCTCAGCAAAATCTTTCAAAGTTCTTCAATGTCTTTCATAACTTTTCAAGATTGTTGCTTATGACAAGAACTTCTCGTGTATATGGGCGTACACGTCAATGATGCTTCCGAGAGTTTGAAACCATCATGGGGGAATACGTGTACTTTGATACTTTGATGTTATCAGGTCAACTTCCAGGGGGAAGTAGTTTATACTACTTCACTTAGTATGGTGTGTGAAGTATTCTGCAAGCGTGAGAAGATTTGTTGCTGATCTCTTGCATGTTCCCCCAAACAGATATTCACCAAGACCGAATGTCATGATACAGTATAGAAGCAGTATTAGTTGGTGTGGTTGACTGTTTCTTCTACAAAATTCTGCTGTGCACTTTAAATGTCAATGTTAGAAGACCATTCAAGCTACATCAAAGTCTTAGAATCTTCTCAAGATACGGATGTTGGTTTAGGGGGGAAGCTGATTCAAAAACTTCACTAAAAAGTAGTCTATGAAGAAAGCTTTTAAAGACATGCTGCATGAATTGGGGGGAAGTTAATCCAACTCATGCATACTACAATGGTTCCTGTACAAGTAAAGACAATGAAGATCCAAGCTGGAGTACAAGTTTCAAGACTAGAAGACAAAGACGTCATCTTCAGCATTGGAAGCGCCTCGGATGTCATTTTACTTTGTTGTATTTGTACTTGTTAGAAACATTGTAAGTAATTCCGTTTGCCCACATATTGGGGGAAGATTGTTAGCCTTAAAATATGTCGGCTAATACAAAATTACATTAGTTTACATTAGCCGGACACACAGGGACTAGAAATATCAAGTGTAGTAACTAGATCGTGTCCCGGGCTATATATATCCCCTCCATACTTCCATGGAGGGGTAAGGATTCATTTTACTTGTAATAAGGGGGGGGGGGCGGTTGGTGGGGGCGGGGGGGTGGGGTCTTAGTGGTGGTAGGTTCTATCGGTAGTGGTTCAAAGAGGAGGGTGTGTGGGAGGGTGGGTGTGGTGATGTTGGGGGTTGGTCTTGGGTTTTGGTGTGGGTAGCGGTACGGGGGTAGGTGGGGGCGCGGGAGGAGTTTGATAATTCTACTGTATATTCGACAGGAGAGCGTACCATTGGTGAAGGAATATATATGTAGTTAATCTGATTGGGCGGTGTGTCTTAAGTGTCTAACTGTGAACGACTTCACTCTATCTCACAATCATACAGTCTCCATGGCGCGACACACAAACGGAGAGTCATCTTATACACGTGTAATAATATGTGTGTGCTGATTCTTTCTCTCTCTTCTCAGAAAACACACAGCTGTTCACTTCTTCACGGAACCCACTACAAATGATCTATCATTGGTGAGTCTAAACATGTGAAATCTAGTTCAATTATGTCCTCGTCTAAACACGCCACTGCACCCGATCCTCTGGAAGTCATTCGTCATCTGTTAGTAGAGTGACATCTAGGCTTAATCGACTCCGTTGACCATCACAAAGACTCGATCTTTCTCAGAGTCAACGACTCAGTCGCGATTTCTTCTCGATTAGACTAGAACTGGTAACATCGATATCTTTACAAGTACACGCGTCGACTTTCTTCAGAAAGTGGTGCTTAAACCGATTTCTTATAACGTCGAATACACATAAATCCTGAATGTAAGCTATGTTCACAGTTCATTCGTTCTTTTGGACAAACAAAAGCACGAGTACAGGCCAGCTCCCGATATAAGATCCTCCTTATCCAAGTTACGATTCACATAGCTAAACTACACATAGATACAAGTGTCTAGATCCCCTTAGTATTCAGACAAAGTCTGTCGTTCTTAGTTACGAGTAGTCTATCACGTGGACTCTTGGCTTGCCAAGATTAACTGACGATGTCTAATCATAGGAGAGCGGGGGGGGGGGCGGTGCGACACCTGAGGGCACTAAAAGTCGAGGTTCGAAGCACAAACTGCGAAGACTTGATAGTCGTACCTAGTACGTAAATGTCAACCTGTGGTAAGTCCGATAGCGGTCTTAGGGATAAGACATCTTCAGTCAATGAATACGAGTCCACGGAACAGTCGTCACGTCTCGTGAAAAGCCGTCCCGTACGCTTCGTCGCGCATCGTACTTTGCGATCGTTGCGTTCTTCTTTTCTATTTCACACTCATAACGATCTTCCCGTCCTTTTGTTTTCTATAATCAACAACGATAACATTCGCCAGAAAATTATGACAACCTGTGCGTCCATATACTTCTGGGCCTTTTTCACATGATAATAAATCGCTCAACGTGAATTCATTAACCTTGTCATTTTTTCCTCCTTGAACGATCCAAATTTCGTTTCCGTAAGGAATACGCACTATCTTCTCATCACAGACAATCACTGCATGATTCTTTGCTAACCAATCCATGCCGATGATAACGTCGAACTACCTAAATCTATGGGTATCAGGTCGATATTAAATGGATGTCCTAACAATCCTAATGTACAACCTCTAAGTATAGTGTTAGTTTCTGAAGTCCTTCCGTCAGCTAGCTCGACAGCGTAACTAACGTCTAAGGCATAGGGTATGATATCTAGCAATGCACTAAAAGTATTTGATACGAAACTTCTATCGACGCCCGAATCAAATAACATATAAGCATGATGATCGTTGAGAAGGAACGTACCCGTGACAGTGTTGGAACCCGGGTTTGCGTCACCTCCTCCTAGAATATATGCTTTGCCTTTTACCTCAGGAACTCTTGATTTGTTCCCACGGTTTTGGTTCTTAACTTTGGGACAATCCTTCCGGTAATGTCCTTGTGCTCCACACTCAAAACACGTAATAACCCTCTGATTCGGCCCTGGAGTTCCTTGAGTAGTTGTGGCAATTACAGCCCTGCAATTTCTTGTCATGTGCCCAACTTTATTACAGTTGTTACACTTTATAGTACACTGTCCCTCGTGGTGTAGCTTACACTTATTGCAGAAAGGACGTGTTCCTTCATATCCATTCTTCTCATTGTTACTAGCCATATAGGCTCTAGCAACATTCTGACCTCCAGTATTCTGTCATTTGTGGGGCGGTTGTTACCCACGGTTGTTTCCATAGTTGTTGTTCAATCTCCTCTTGTTCTTTGCGTCTCTTACAACATAGCCCTTCAACTTTTGATCCATCAAGTTGTTGGCAATCCGAACAGCATCTTGTAGTCTTGTGGGTTCTGCAGCAATTACATTCCCTTAGATATTATCAGGAAGACCTCCAATGAATTTCTCCACCCGATCTTCCTCCTCAAGGACCATTTTGGTACACATCATGGTAAGTTCTTAGAACCTCTGAGTGTAAGTATCCATGTCATTGTTCTTCACCGACAAATTCCACAACTCGGTTTCCATCTTTTGGATCTCATTTCTCAGGCAATACACTTCAGTCATCAGCTCCAACAACTCTCTCCATGATAAAGCGTATACAGCATCAGTTTCGATGGTTCTCTTGTGGGAATTCCACTAGGTTAATGCACTGTCGAGTAAAGTACAGGTAGCATACTTCACTTGATATCTCTCTGGACAGTTGCTGATGTGAAACACAGTTTCTATCTTTTCACTCCATCTTATCAAACAAACCACACCTTCTGTTCCCTTAAAACTTAGTGGTTGACATTTCATGAAATCTTGGTAAGTACATTCACGAGCACCAGGCCTATCGCCTCTTCCATTCACATTACGATTCTCATTACCGTCACCGTTGTCGCCTTCTATTGCATTCTCATCTGGATTCTCATTTCTACCATTTCCATTTCCACCATTTCCATTGTCGCCATCACTGCCATTTTGGCTTTGGTTTTCAGTCTCGAGAGCATTGGCGGCACGGGTCGCCTCATGAGCAGCCAACGCTTCTTCCACACGTCGGTTAACGAGTTCTTCGATTGCTTCAGGGGTCATACCGGAGCGAGTGATAGTCATTGTTCTACATCACAAGACACAACCCATGGTGAGATTTTGAAACGAATACACTATCATTAGATAACGATAATTTAATACATGCTATGAAATAAAATATAATTACAACACGATTGCCAGAACGAATAAATAACAATATAGATAAATAAGCGAGAGAGTCAAAACAAGCTTTTCATTTCATGAATAAAAGCATAATTCGGTTACAACCAAAATCCAAAATAGGTACATGATCCACAATTATTTCTACTGCTAACATCTAGACCTAACCATCAGTCTAGTGTCCTACATGATCATGGTACAACTAGTCTAAGAGCAAAAACCAAACGTCTCTCAACATATGACTCCAACCTCCTAAGTCTCCCCCGAGTATCATCACGATCCCTACGAACCTAACGAAACTCCTCCTGTGAAAGAGACATGTAAAGACGAAGGTTGTTCACACGATCCCTCTCGATATCCAACATAGCATGAACCTTGAGATTCTACAACCTCAAGCTATTAATCCTCTCGGTCATACTAACTCTCTATCCCCTAGCTATCAACTGATCAGCCTCTAACCGTCTCTGAACAGTCTCAATCCCGATAATCCTATCAATACGAACCTCAGACATGTGATGGTAAAAGTCATACACAGCATCATTTAAGTTAATCGGCATATCCTAGAATGACCTAACAATGCAATCCCTAGTGCCAGACGAATCAGAAGAATCCTCTCTAATTGTCTCTACAATCTCCTCCTCAACTATCGGTGCTAAAATCAAGTCGATACCTACCTCAACCGTGTTTCTAGCACTAGTGTCAGCCTCATACTCCTCTGTGTCATCCCTGACATCCCTAGGGTCAATCTCAACATGATTTCTAACATCATCCTCATCACCAATACCCAACTCCATTTCAACCTCAGTCTCTATAGGATCAATCTCGGTATCCTCTTCTATGCTAGCCTTAGACGAATATGAATCTCTGAACCTCTTACGAGGTGGTAAGAGATCAACACGGGTAGGAGCTAATGATCCGATAACTGGCGTAGATGATGGTACAGAATTAACCGGGGGTCTACATCTCTTGCGAGATGGTCCAGCAGAATGTGAAGATGAATGTAGGGGTCTCTCTGATGAATCTCCTGATGATGACTCTGATGTAGTCGGTGGATACAAAGTAGATAATGGAGCAGCACACCAATGACAAAATGCCTCACTATGTCGTGGTGCTCTCCTCGGAGGGTAACACAATCTAGGTGATACATCTCTAGTCGAAGATCCAGAATGAGCCTGATCTGATGCATCCAAACCCGAAGAATGAACTGGCGAAGAATCCGAAGATGAACTAGAAGAAGATGAGCGGTGGTCTGAAGAACGAGGTGATGCATGCCTCGATGCTAATCTGTGAGCTGGTAAAGGTCCAACTCTCTTCCTCGCAGTCAACAACTTACGTGGCCCGTTAAGGTGGGTGCGGTAAGGTCGACCAAAAGGAATAGCCTCCCCGGGTCGGATAAGAATCGCTGACGGTTGACGAATCTCGGGCGGGGCAGTAACATGAGCAATAGGAAACTCAGATGATGATGATGGACGTGCTGTTACCCTGCTCCTCCAACGAGCAACGGTAGGAACATAAGGATCCTGTGATGGTGGTCCATCAAAAGAATTAGGAGCCTCAGAAGAATCGGTGCATAAGAATGGTAAAATAGCTGGTAGCGGGGAAATATGCTCTGCTGAAGACATCTCATCTAGTGAATCAGAATCGGAACCCGAATAGGGAACCAAGCCACACAATCCAATGGGTGAAGTGACAAGATTCGTCTCAACCATAGGAGCGGCAGATGAAATAACAGGAGCAATAGTAGAAGTCTCTGGAGCAACCACAGAAGTAGAAGGAATGACATTAGGAATATCACCAAAAAGAATAACCCGAGAGGGCGGTGATCCCACACTCTCATCTGAAGAATCAGAAGAAATAGCAATAGATGAAGCTACCATGATCTGCACAAGCAAAAGTTTATATAAATCTCCGTTATATGAAACCATGCAAGGCATAAAGAAGCGATGAAATGAATGGCAAGGTAAATATGGCAATATATAATTGTCTCAAGTATATATAGAAATCTTATGTATATATATGTATAGCAAGGATAGACAACACATAAGCACCAATAGAGGCACATAGGATCACATACTGGTTATAGACCAGACCTAGTATAACTACCTGGTTCTCTATAACCTTTGCTCTGATTACCAATCTGTCACACCCCCAGATAGGGCCTGGACGGAATACGTATCCGAGGGCGTGACGTCATAACAATCCGATTACAAAGCAATAAAGAACGACCACTAATCATGGACGTTTGAAAAATAGTTATACTCGTTGCATAAAGAAAATAAATTTAAGTTTTACAACCAGTCATAAGAGAGTTAAATGTAGCGGAAGCATAACAAAGTTTGGTAATGACAACGAGTATATAAAAAAGATAAGACTTGAAATTGGCGAAGTCACATAGCACATAGACTCCATTTAGCATCAAGAATCAAGCCAAGCTAAGCACCTGAGAAAACATGTTTAAAACGTCAACATAATGTTGGTGAATTCATAGGTTTAAGTTAGTACAAGAGTGGACCACAAGATTTCAAAACGCATGCGACTACTATAACAGATACAACATCACATAAAAAGTATTTATTGTTATGCTAAGCTCATGACACCGATGCTAATAACAACAGGGCATATCATATCATGCCACAAAGTATTCCTGCCCTTAACTGGTGTCCCAAACCAAAGACCACCACAACGCACATCGACATGACATATATCCGTTTGTTCTTCGTTAAGTAGAACCAAAGCAGATATGGATGTTAGCCTTAATTATATTAAGTCAAACAAGAATGTTATCGGTCTTAGAAAGTCAAACTAGGTCTTGTATTGTAATAGGCTAGTCGGGTTCAACGGGCTTGGATTGTAATCTAATATTGTCTGTGTTTCGGGCTCAAAGCCCAAGTTATGCCAAGCCCGGCCCATTTTAGAAAGCCCAAGTGCCTTGGGTATAAATACCCCTTCACCACACTTGGTGAAGGGTGTTGGTTACTTTTCATCTCTTGTAACTCACCACTCTCTACAATCTAATTTTCTTTCTTTATTTCTCTCTCTAAGATTCTATCTTATTTTCTAGCAATTTGGTAAAGATTAGTGTTGTGTAATGGATTAAATACATGGGATAACACTGTTGTACTTGGTGTGGTTCAGGAATGGGTTTGAGTAGCTCAGTATACTGCTCCTCTTGAGTAAACATATTAAATATCTCATTATCATAGCAGTTGTCATAGTTGTGTACCTCAACTGATCTGTCTGAATCATAGATGGGAGCTTTGTCAGTCTGAGTACCCGATGTCGATGCTTGCTGCAAATTAGCCATCAAAATGCAGTTTGCATTGACTTCCTCAATTTCATCAAGGTCTGCTGCAGCAGCCATCAAATCAAACTCTTCAGCTTGGAGTTGGATTCCTGCTTCTTCCTTTTGAGCAATCAACAACTGAGTCTGAAGATAAGCAGCATCCCTTCTCCTTGGTCTGACTGTACAGTTCCTTGCAAGATGACCCAATCCTCTGCAGTTGTAACACCTTATCTGATTACCATTATTCCCAGTCGCATTACCCTCAGCCCGAGCTGCTACAACATTTCCATTCCCATTTGGATTCTGATTAGTAATTCCTGGAACAACAATTTGCCCATTCTGATTACCAATATTCTGAACACCCTGATTCTGAACTGCATCTTGAACAACCTGATTCCCGACATTCTGTACTGCATTGTACCCATTTTGATACCCACCATTCTGCCCAGCATACTGTCTAAACTGATTCCCACCATTAGCTCCAACCATCCGCATCTGTCTGTCTTGACCCATATTCATACCCGGTTGAGCAATCTGCCGATTACGAGGGTTTGATGAAATTCTCTGGTTGTTGTTGGTTGGGGTTATAGTTTTAGTTTGAATGCCTTAGCCCATTAGAGCGAGTGCCCATGTTCATATGCGTTGTGGATCTGTTGATGTCCTCGGGATTTGGCATAGGTTTGCATGTAGTTCTGGTTGAATGATGGTTGTGGGTTATAGTTGTTGTTGATGGGTTGTGCTTTTTGCATGTAGAGTACTTTGGTGATGGTTGATCTGTATGAAACACTGATAGTTGAAGGATTTTGGAATTTGCCATGAGTGCTAGCGGAATCATGTGTTTTTGCAAAGTCGATCAGGCACTTGATCATCAACCTCCTTTTGATTGTACTTCAAGAAATCATACAACTGAGTGTAATCTGTCGTATGCAAGTCCTTTGTTTGATGAACAATAGTAACATGTCGACTCCATTCTGGTTGTAAGTTGTTTAGGAACTTGAGATTACTAGCAATCTTTTCAGGAAAGTGTTTGTTTCTCTTGAAGTCATTCATCAATTTTGAGAAACGGTGATAGTAAGACTCAATCGATTCCCCATCAGTGGAAGTAAACCTTTCCCATTCATTAAACAACTTAGCCTTCTTTTCTTGAATTCCAATATCAGAACCTTTCATCATTTGTTGCACACGTAACCAGATTTCCTGAGCAGTTTCACAACTATCAACAGCAGCATAGATGTCTTCAGGAAGACCGAGAAGAATGGTCTGAATAGCTTGATCATCTGCTTCCATCTGTTTAATTTCTGCTACTGTGAGTTCATCATCGGTTTGTTCATGAAGCGTTTCAGGAACAGGTACTTCACGATCTGCATCACCTGGTTCAGGAATCATTCGTCTGACATAAGGACCATTCATAATGGAGTTGTAGATTAACTTTCCATTTGGTCTACTCTTAGCATACCGAAGAAGACGTGATGACCATGGAACATAGTTCTCTTTGTTAAGCATAGGAGGGCGGTTTTCAGAACCGGCTGCATAGATGTCTTGTTGAGTCGACATTGCAAAACTGATGTGAAATGATAAACAAGGATCTTTAGTGGGTAAAATGATTTGTTGTTGTTGTGGATTTGAATCAATTAACGTTCACGGGATTTTACTCGTCTATGATCAAAACCGATAATGAATTAACGGGATTTTACAAGATCACTAGATAACCGTGAATGATTTGATTCGGAATCAGCGGCGAAAAATTCCAAAAATACTGAAAAGTGTCAATAAATCATAGAAAACGATGTTTTTGGGCTTCGAAAAATCCTTAACCAGCTAAAGGGTGGTTACAGCGTGATCCGTCACGTTTTTCTCTTCGATTTGAGAGGTCACGGGCCTTAAACGGACTTACGGATCAAAAGTTATGGCTGTTTTACTGAAACCCTTTTCTTCGCTCGTTCGATCGACCCTAGATCGATCCTTCGCTCGTTCGATCGACCCTAGTTCGATTCACGCTAGTTCGGTCCTTCGCTCGTTCGATCAACGCTAGTTCGAACCTCCGCTCGTTCGATCAACGCTAGTTCGAACCTCCGCTCGTTCGATCAACGCTAGTTCGAACCTTCGCTCGTTCGATCGACGCTAGTTCGATCCGTCGCTCGTTCGATCGACGCTAGTTCGATCCGTCGCTCGTTCGATCGACGCTAGTTCGATCCGTCGCTCGTTCGATCGATGCTAGTTCGGTCCAAAAAAATTGCACTCGTTCGATCCAAACAAGAAATCCCTCGTTCGATCCAAACAAGAAATCCCTCGTTCGATTGTCGCTAGTTCGAACCAAACTCGTTCGAACCTTGTTGAAGACACTCGTTCGAACTTCGCTAGTTCGATCCAAACTCACGCTCGTTCGATCCCAAAAGTGATTTTAGTTCGATAATTATGCTTCTTTCCGACCTTGCGATTTGCACAAACAACCTCAACGAATTACAAGCACTAAACCACAAGCTTCTTATACAAAAACATCATAATGAAAGATATAATGGAAAAAAAATTTCGAATAGAAAAAAACAAACAAAAAATAAGCCGAAACAATAAAAACTAAAAAGTTACCACAAACAAATCACATAACCCAACCTTGGCTCTTGATACCACTTGTTAGGATATCATTTCATCACCTCAAACACAAAAATAAGAAAAATAGATTTTAGAGAGAGAAAGTAAAAAAGAAGAAAAATGGTTACTTGTTTCACAAAAGAAAAATGAGAAGCAACACCCTCTCCACACTTGGAGAGGGCTTTAAATAGCTACAAGAAAGGACTATTCTTGTGGGCTTTGAGTTGGGCCGGTTCATAGAACAAATGGGCTTGAGCCCGACAACTAGGCCCAACTAGCTTAACTAAATTCCCGTAAACTACGTTTTACTTATACAAGGCTCGGGAATATTTAATGACCATCACTTTAATAAATACACGGCTAACATTACTGATGCAAGGTACCTCTTTAACTAAGTAGGAAAGAGTGATAAGTTTACTCACATAAAGGGGGAAAAACTTCACAAGTATTACTTGAGATTAACTTAGCTGATTAATGATATGAACATCTACAACATGAAAATTGAGCAATTTCAAGTTAATACAAAGTTCTTAAATAGTCTTTCATCGGAATGGAGTAAGTTTGTGACTGATTTCAAGCTCGTGAAGGATTTGCATACTACCAACTTTGATCAGCTTCATGCATATCTTGAACAACAAAAACTCCATGCAAATGAAGTCCGTCTTATGTGTGAACGCAATCAAGATCCACTTGCATTTGTTACAAATCAGCAGATGACACCACCTCACTTCAACACTTATCAGTCTTCATACAATAATCCTCAGCTTCAACAACAGTTTTCACCATCTCAATATGGATCAATTCATCCCACTCAACATTACTCATCTACTTATCCATCACAACCTCAATTGAATCATTCATCCATTCCGGCATCATATCCATATCAGTCTCAAATGAATCATCAAACCTTATATGTTCTACAACTTTCTTATCAATCACCTTAAGTTACTACACAATCTTTGACCGAGTCACCTCTTATGGACTCAAGTTTTGATGTTCTTGTTTTCTCTTCAGGAGATGATCCAATTGCTTGTCTCAATAAGAAATGGCTTTTCTAACGGCTATAGCTTCTTCAAGGTTTCCTTCTACCAATAATCAGCTCAGAACTTCCTCTAATCCAAGAAATCAAGCCACTATTCAAGACGACAGAGTTACAGTGCAACAAGTTTAGGGAAGACAAGGGAAAAATTATTCTGGTACTACTTATAAGAGCAATGCTACTAGTTCAAGGGGAAATACTATAAGTAGACAAGCAAGAGTTGTTAAATGCTACAATTGCCAAGGTGAAGGACATATGGCTAGGCAATGCACTCAGCCTAAGCGACCAAGGAATGCAGCATGGTATAAGGAGAAAGAAATGTTAGCAGAAGCTCAAGAAGCTGGACAAATATTGGATGAGGAGCAACTCGCATTTCTTACAGATCCAGGAATTCCAGCAAGTCAAGCTCAGACAATCATTCCTCATAATGCTGCTTTTCAGACTAAGGATCTTGATACTTATGATTCTGACTGTGATGATCTCTCGATGGCACAAGAAGTTCTTATGGCCAACATTTCCAACTATGGTTCTGACGTTATCTCAGAGGTACCTAATCCTGAAACCTATCTGAATGATATGGATAATCAAAGTGTGCGTGTATTGCAGAATTTTAAACAATCACCAGTTATGAATTTTACTGATAGTGAGATATCTAGTGATATCAATATCATTCCATATTCTCAATATTTGCAAGAAACACAACAGGCAACTGTTCAAGATACTAATTTACAGGCACAACAAGACTCAATGATTTTATCTGTGATTGAACAAATGTCCGAACAAATGATTAATCATGTAAATAATTGGGAAAAGGCTAATAAGGAACAGAATAATGAATCAATAACCGCTGAGCTTGAGAGATATAAGGAAAAGGGTCAAAACTTTTGAACAACGTCTTAATATTGATTTAAGTAGTCGTGAAAAGATAATTGTTCTCAAATGGATATATGTAATAGAGAAAACTGCACTCAAAGAACAAATGACTCACTTGAGCAAATCTTCTTTCTAAACAAATAAAAAAAAGGAATCTTTATTCAAAACGTTTTCAGTTTTCAAAAAATGAATCCAAAGAAAAGGAAAATAAATATATGGAAAATGAAATTGATTTGGAAAATAAGATTAAGGAACTTGATAATATCATTTGTAAAGTGGGTCAATCTGCTCAGACAGTGCACATGTTAACTAAGCCACAAGCGTTTTATGATAACACACATAAACAAGCTCTAGGTTATCAAAATCCGTTTTATCTTAAGAAAGCTCAACGGATTTAATGTGTTGTTTTGTCTAATACACATGTTGCAATGCTGTATAGATGATGAAGAAAACATTGATTATTGGAAGAAAGAGGCGATAAAAAAGTGTTGGAAATGCAAAGGACCTGAATTGATTGCAAAGAAAATTTCTCACAAACCTATCGATTATGAAAAATTAAATAGCTTAACTAATGATTTTGAAAAACATTTTTCTCCAACAAGAAGTAATCGGCGAAACAAGTCGATTTGGTTTCCTACGCTCAATCCTACCAATCGCACCTTCTTACACACCACCTGACATTTTGGATGTTCTGGTGAACTACCTAAGGTGAGTTTGTGAATGCAAGCCTAAAAAGCTTAATTCCACCTCACCCAGTTTAACCAGTGGTAAAGAAGAGACAACACCTAGTGCTCTTGAAGAGGTAAAGGGGGTTGAACATACAAAAACTTTTTTTAACATGAATTATTCCGATTTCTAAAATTTTTAAAATACATCTTCATGTGTTTGATAAAAACCATTCTAAAATGAAATAACGGAAGTACAATCAATTTTTGATCATCATAGAAGCGTCGTGTTCAACATTTTATTTTTCAGTTGATAAAAAATGTTTGGAAATTGCTAAGAAAGAAATTCTTTTGGAAAATGACCGACTCTTACAAAAAATCATGTCTCTAGATGTGCTGATAACTGTGACGAATTCTATGTCTTTGAATAATAATTATGTGAATATGGAAATGCTAAAGTGTGATTCGTGTGAAAATTGTTTGAATCTTGATGCTGAGCTTTCCAAATCAAAACAAGCATATAATGATCTTTTGAAAATTCACTCACAACTTGAACAACAAAGTATTTTCTCTCGGAAGTGTCAGTTTTTTTTTGCCAATTAAACACAAATTTTCAAAACGATGAATCTTGCGTTAATCAAAATGCTGTTGAAATTCAAGAATATTTTGAAATAAATGATTTGAAAGCTTGGCTACACGATAAAGACAAGACCATCTGTAAGTTGAAGGATACTATCAAATCTTTAAGAGAGAATACCAAGGAAGAGAACGTTAATCATGATAAATGGGAAATTGAGCCCATAAATAAGGAACTGGAAAATAGTGTGGCAAAATTGCTTTATGAGAATGAACGTCTTTGTAATGAAATTAATCATGTGAAACAGGTTTTTAAAGATCAGTTTGACTCAATCAAACACACACGTGTTCGTCATAAATAACAAAGTGGCTCTTTTATTAACAAACTGAACTTAAAATCTGTGGAAATTGAGGATTTAAAAGCTCAAATTCAAGATAAGGTCTTTGTGATAACATCATTGAAAAACGATTTACGAAAATTAAAAGGGAAAGAAATTGTTGAAAATGTTGTTCACATACCTTCTGCCAACACTATTGCTCCGGGCATGTTCAAGCTTGATTTAGAACCGTTGCCTCCTAGGTTATTGCAAAATAGGGAAGTTCACATAGACTATCTTAGGAACACTCAAGAATAAGCTAATATTCTTCGGGAAATAGTCGAACAAGTTAAGGCGAATAACCTTAAGTGCGAGTTAAGACCTTGCTTTAAGTATACACAAGAATCTCAGGAGTTAGCTGTATTATGTTCCAAAGATACATGCCCTAATGCGATAACACCTAAATCTAGGAAGGTTGCTGTCACACCTATGAACAATGTCAAGAAAGTTAGGTTTGCTGAACCTCTCACATCCTCAAGCAAAAGGAAACAGGTAGAGTCTTCTAATACATCAGATTCTAACACACATGTCTTGTCTTCTACAGGAGTGAAGTGTTCTACTAGTAATTGCGGATCAAAGCATCCAGGCAATAAAAGGAATGATAGGATCTCGCAGACACCCAGTAGGAACAAGAAGAAAAAAAGTAGAAGCCCAACCTAGGAAAGTTAATAAAATGAATCGTGTTGTTAAACCTGCTTGTGATGTTGATGTTAAGCATTCACTGTCAAAAACGAATTCTGAAATTCTCTGTGCTACTTGCAATAAATCTATGTTTGATGGTGTTCATGATAAATGTCTTCTTGATCTTGTGCAAAATGGGAATAAACGTACTAAATCTGCTAAGAAACATAAAAAACAAAATGTTTGGAAACCTACGGGTCATGTATTCACTGAAGTAGGATTTAAGTGGAAACCAACAAGAAGAACTTTCACTATAGTTGGTAACTTGTCACACCCCGTAAATTTCAGGTCAATATTTTAAACCTTTCTGATTTTTATCTTTGACTTTTACATGTTACGTTTGAATCTGACAGTTTACCGGGAAGTTAACCCGCGTAAATCTAAAAAACATCATCGGGCGCGTCCCGGCATCGGTTATTAATTAATTTAGGCCTTGTATGAGATATTTTAACTTTTCTAAGTGTTTCGTGATTTTTAATCACTTCCGATATTAATTTTAAGGTTTTATCTTTTAAATTGCGTTTTTCGCGTTTTTGATCAAACGGAACCTCGAAAACCCGCAATCTTTTTGTGTAAACTGGGGTTATCATCCGTCAAGCATTGTAATGCTAAAAATTTCGTTCACCTCCCTTTGCTCGACATGTTAGACGCCTAAACCACAACAACATCACCATGCATCCTAAATTAATTCTTGAAGCATCTTTTGAAAAACACATGCATGTGATCATGTAAGCATAAGATAATGACTTATGAGGAAGTCACTCTCGTGCATAAGAAACTAACCAAGTCATGGGCATGTGACTTCTTATACATACTTTGACTTCATTTGACCTCAACATGACCAACTTATGCATCTTTAGTGAACCATGGGTTAGAATCTGAACCCATTTGGGTCCTTGTGACTATTTTCGGCCAAAACCACAAAGGCACACCCCTTTGGTGTGTGTTAGCCACTTGATGCTTCCAACCAGTCACAAAACCCCTAACTTGGTCCTATAAATACCCTATTTCTCATGTCCTTAGGTTATATGCTCACACATACAAGCCTAACAAAAATTTTTTCTCTTCTTTTCCCTTGCACTCTAGCTCCACGGCTCACCTACAACACCCAACCCAACCATAACTTTTGATTTTCTTCAGACCCAAGTGTTCCAAGATTTTAGTATAGTTATCAAAAGGTTGATCAAAGTATAGTTTTAAAAGTTCAAGGGTTTGCAAGATTTATAAAATAAGGGTTTCAAATTTTATAAGTGGTTTTTAAAGATCTAGTCATTTGGTATAGATCTTGTGATTCTCTACTGGTTTCTTCATTCTTGTACGTATTCTTGACCAGTCTTGTTTCATTTCTTTTATTCAATGAATATTGTTCAAGTTTAAGAGTCCATGTGTTTGTGTTACTTTTATCAAAAAATGATAAAAATATCTTGACAACTTTTATAAAAATGGAAGTATTATGTTGTTGTTTTATAATTTATGGTGAGATGAGTTGAAATATGGGTTGCAACAATAGATATGATGAGGTTATGATAGATTAAGATTGGGGGGGTTGGTGGTTTGTTGGTATGAGCTTTGGCGAAAAAGAAGTTATTTGGACTAGAACACTGAGACATCATATGGTTGAGTCTATGGTTAAGTCTATGTACATTTATTCTAAAATATGAGTTTGCTGTTGAAAGGTAAATGAGGTTGTAGACACTTCAAATGTTTTCAATGTTGACAAATAGTTTTTGGATAGCTCGTTTCGTATAGATAGATTTCCGTATATTAAACACTAAAAACGGACTTTAAACGGCCAAGTTATGGCGAAATGAATTTTGAAACACTATTTTTGAAAAACAAATAATGTAGTTGCTATTGGGATTGATAAATAACGTTTACGGACACTTTCGGGCTTATTTGAACTTTTAAAACCTTCACGAAACATATAGAAACCTTAGGATATTTATTAGAAACTTTAGAAATGTCATGAACATAACATATTTTAGGAAAAGCGTTAAAGTTACTAAAAATAGTAAGTTTGGTAAAAATTTAGCGAAACGGACATAGAAGTTAAGCGATTAAGGCTAGTTAGTGCGTTTTGAAAATATGGAAACTTAACAAATATAGGGGACGGTATTAACGTTTTGAAACTAAAAACTTTCCTAAAATAGAAACTTTCTAAAAATAGTAATTTTTGGTTAAACACCGAAACTTAACGAAAAACTATATGATTTTATTTCGTCATGATTTGATAATCAAACTAAAGCAAACACACATGGATGTCTTTTGGTGATGAACATATTGTGCAATTCTTGGCATGCTTTCCGTGTTTCTAAGACGCGTTATTATTCTAGGTCGCGGCTAGATTTCTATATCATCTTTTCTTGCGTGATTATCTTTTGCTCATCTTGCTAAGGTGAGTTCATAGCCCCACGTTTTACTACTTTTACCTTACTATTTTGGGGTGAGAAACATTGCTTGTTTTCAAACTATAGACACAGTTACTTTACGTTTCCTTTTCCTGATTACGTGTTGCCTAAGTAGCGAATAGACCACTAATGCCCGAATTATCATGAACCGTCAATTGCTTAACCGACCGTACTGGTTAAGTAAGCGCGGATGATCTTAGTCATATACCTTTAGGGCGAGTAATTATATCTGGCATATAAAATGATTCCTTTTAACTTGAGCTTCGGTGTCATGAGCTTAGCGCAAACGTAAATGCTTTATGTGAATTTGTATCTCCTATAACTGTCACGTGCGTACTATGAACTTGTGGTCCACTTTTAATATTAAATTCAAACCTATGAATTCACCAACTTTAGCTTAGCGTAACAGTAAATACTTTTTATGTGATGTTGTATCTGTTATAGTAGTCGCATGCGTTTTGAAATCTTGTGGTCCACTCTTGTACTAACTTAAACCTATGAATTCACCAACATTATGTTGACGTTTTAAACATGTTTTCTCAGGTGCTTAGCTTGGCTTGATTCTTGATGCTAAATGGAGTCTATGTGCTATGTGACTTCGCCAATTTCAAGACTTATCTATTTATATACTCGTTGTCATTGTCAAACTTTATTATGCTTCCGCTACATTTAACTCTCTTATGACTGGTTGTAAAACTTAAATTAATTTTCTTTTATGCAACGAGTACACTTTTTCAAACGTCCATGATTAGTGGTCGTTCTTTATTGCTTTGTGTTCAGATTGTTATGACGTCACGCCCTCGGACACGTATTCCGTCCAGGCCCCTGTCTGGGAGAGTGGGACATAAAAAGAGAAAAAAAAAAAAAAACAAAATAAAAAAAATTAATAAAAAAAAAAAAAAAAAAAAAGATTGGTAATCAGATCAAGGTTATAAGAAAAAAAAACCAGGTAGTTATACTAGGTTTGGTCTATAACCAGTATGTGATATTATATGCCTCTATCTGTGCTTACGTGTTGTCTATCCTTGCTATATATATAAAATATATAATAACTATATATATATATATATATATATATATATATATATATAATATTTCTATATATACTTGAGACTATTATATATTGCCATATTATACTATAATAAATAAAATATATATATATATATATATATATATATATATATATATATAAGATTTCTATATATACTTGAGACTATTATATATTTCCATATTTACCTTGCCATTCATTTTATCGCTTCTTTATGCCTTTCATGGTTTCATATAAGTGAGATTATATAAACTTTTTGCTTGTGCAAGATCATAGGCAGCTTCAGCTATTGCTATTTCTTTTGATTCTTCAAATGAGAGTGTGGGATCACCGCCCTCTCGGGTTATTCTTTTTGATGATATTCCTACTTATTCCATTTACTTATGTTGGTTAGCTACCATAGACTTCTACTATTGCTCCTGTTATTTCATCTGCCCTTCTGTGTTGAAGACGACTCTTGTCGCTTCACCCACTGAATTGTGTGGCTTGGTTCCCTATTCGCGGGTATTCCGATCTGATTCACCAGTATGAGAATGACTCCACCATAGCACATTTTCCCCGCTACCAGCTATTTCAACGCATTCTTGAAATTTGCACGATTCTTCTGAGGCTCTGATTCTTCTGAGCGGACACCATCGCAGGATCCTTATGTTTTGCTAATCCGTTTCTCGTTGGAGGAGCAGTGTTAACAGGCACGACCCATCATCATTCATCTAGTTTACCTATTGCTCCTGTTACTGCCATGCCCGGGATCCGTCGACGGTCAGCGATTCTTATCCGACCCGGGGAGGCTATTCCTTTTGGTCGACCTTACCGCACCCATCTTAATGGGCCGCGTAAGTTGTTGACTGCAAGGAATAGAGTTGGACCTTTACCAGCTCGCAGATTAGCATCGAGGCATGTATCACCTCGTTCTTCAGACCACCACTCATCTTCTTCTAGTTCATCTTCGGATTCTTCGCCAGTTCATTCTTTAGGTTTGGATGCATCAGTTCAGGCTCATTCTGGATCTTCGACTAGAGATGTATTACCTAGATTGTGTTACCCTCTGAGGAGAGCACCACAACGTAGTGAGGCATTTCGTCATTGGTGTGCTGCTCCATTATCTACTTTGTATCCACCGACTACATCAGAGTCATCATCAGGAGATTCATCAGAGAGACCCCTGCATTCATCTTTACATTCTGCTGGACCATCTCGCAAGAGATGTAGATCCCTGGTTGATGTTGTACCATCATCTACGCCAGTTATGGGATCATTATCTCCTACCTGTGCTAATTTCTTACCACCTTGTAAGAGGTTCAGAGATTCATATTCGTCTGAGGTGCTAGCAAAGGAGGATACCTTATGATGATCCTATAGAGACCTGAGGTTGAGTATGAGCTCAGGTATTATGATTGGGATGATTTTATGAGATCATGTTGAGATGACCCTAGGGATGTCAATGAATGACACAGAGGAGTATGAGGCTGACTCCAGTGCAGGAGTACCGTTTGAGGTAGGTATCGACCCGTATGTCGGCACCGACAGTTGAGGAAGAGATTGTAGAGCAGGCTAGAGAGGATCCTTCTGATTCGTCTGGCACTATGGATGGCATTGTTAGGTCATTTGAGGATATGCCGATTGACTTGGATGATGTTGTGCGTGACTTTTACCATCACATGTCTGAGGTTCGTATTGATAGGATTGTAAGGATTAGACTATCTTAGAGACCGGTTTAGAGGTTGATCAATTGATAGCTAGGGGAACAGAGAGTTAGTAATCGAGAGGATTGACAGCTAGGTGGAGAACCTCAAGGTTCGTTGCTATTTGGATACTAGAGGGAATACGTGTAGAACAGTCTTCGTCTTCACATGTCTCTTTCACAAGAGGAGTTTTGTCCAGGTTTTTTAGGGACATGATGATACTCCGGGGAGACTTAGGATTTTTGGAGTCGTAATGTTGAGAGATGTTTTGGGTTTTCGCCCTTATACTAGTATACCATGACTTGTAGACATTAGACTGATGTTGGTCTAGATGGTATACATTAGAAATAATGTGGATCATGTACCTATTTTGGATTTGGTTGTAACCGAATTAGCTTTTTTCATGAATGAAAATCTAGTTTTAACTCTACGGCTATTTACTATAGTTTATTTATTCGTTCTGGCAATCGTGCTGTAATTATATTTTATTTCATAGCATGTATTAAATTATCGTTATCTAATAATAGTGCATTCGTTTCAAAAAATCTCACCATGGTTTATGTCTTAGTTATGTAAACAATGACATCACTTCGCTCCGTTGACCCTGAAGCAATCGAAGAACTCGTTAACCGATGTGTGGAAGAAGCGTTGGCTGCTCATAAGGCGACCCGTGCCGCCAATGCTCTCGAGACTGAAAACAAAAGCCAAAATGGCAGTGATGGCGACAATGGAAATGGTAGAAATGAGAATCCAGATGAGAATGGTAGAGGTGATAGACCTGTTGCTAGAGAATGCACCTACCAGGACTTCATGAAGTGTCAACCACTCAACTTTAATGGAATAGAAGGAGTTGTAAGATTAATAAGATGGTTTGAGAACATGGAAACAGTGTTCCATATCAGCAACTGCCCAGAGAAGTCCCAAGTTAAGTATGCTACTTGCACCCTGTTAGACAGTGCACTAACTTGGTGGAACTCACATAAGAGGACTATTGGGACTGAGGCTGCATTTTCCATGTCATGGAGAGAGCTCATGAAGCTAATGACTGAAGTGTACTGCCCAAGGAATGAGATTCAGAAAATGGAAACTGAACTGTGGAACTTAACCGTGAAGAACAATGATTTGATTGTATATACTCAGAGATTTCAAGAACTTACCATGATGTGTACCAAAATGGTCCCCGAGGAGGAAGATCGGGTGGAGAAATTCATTGGAGGTCTTCCTGATAATATCCAAGGGAATGTAATTGCTGCAGAACCCACAAGACTACAAGATGTTGTTCGAATTGCCAACAACTTGATGGATCAAAAGTTGAAGGGCTATGCTATAAGAAATGCAAAGAACAAGAGGAGATTGAACAACAACTATAGAAACACCCCATAAATGACAGAATACTGGAGGTCAGAATGTTGCTAGAGCCTATATGGCTGGTAACATTAAGAAGAATGGTTATGAAGGAACACTTCCTTTCTGCAATAAGTGTAAACTCCACCACGAAGGACAATGTACTATAAAGTGTAACAATTGTAAGAAAGTTAGGCACATGACAAGAGATTGCAGGGCTGTAATTGCCACAACTACTCAAGGAACTCCAGGGCCGAATCAGAGGGTTATTACGTGTTTTGAGTGTGGAGCACAAGGACATTACCGGAAGGATTGTCCCAAAGTCAAGAACCAAAACCGTGGGAACAAAGCAAGAGTTCCTGATGCAAGAGGCAAAGCATATGTCCTAGGAGGAGGTGACGCAAACCCGGGTTCCAACACTGTCACGGGTACGTTCCTTCTCAACGATCATCATGCTTATATGTTATTTGATTCGGGTGCCGATAGAAGTTTCGTATCAAATACTTTTAGTGCATTGCTAGATATCACACCCTATGCCTTAGACGTTAGTTACGCTGTCGAGCTAGCTGACGGAAGAACTTCAGAAACCAACACTGTGCTTAGAGGCTGTACATTAGGATTGTTAGGACATCTATTTAATATCGACCTGATGCCCATAGATTTGGGTAGTTTCGACGTTATCATCGGCATGGATTGGTTAGCAAAGAATCATGCAGTGATTGTCTGTGACGAGAAGATAGTGCGTATTCCTTACGAAAATGAAATTCTGATCATTCAAGGAGACAAAAGTGACAAGGAGAAGAAATCAACGTTGAGCATTATATCATGTGAAAAGGCCCAGAAGTATATGGAGAAAGGTTGTCAAATATTTCTGGCGCAGTGGTGATGCAGAAGGAGAAAGTCATAGCTTATGCATCCCGCCAACTCAAAATCCATAAGAAGAACTACACGACGCATGATTTGGAATTGGGAGTTGTGGTGTTCGCTCTCAAGATGTGGAGACATTACCATTACGGCACGAAGTGCGTTGTGTTCACTAATCATAAGAGTTTACAACATATTCTAGATCAGAAAGAGTTGAACATGAGACAACTTAGATGGTTAGAGCTGTTAAGTGACTACAACTGTGAGTTACGTTATCACCCGAGAAAGGCGAATGTGGTGGCTGATGCGTTGAGCCGAAAGAGTAGACCTAAGCCACTACAAGTTCGAGCCTTGGTTATGACAATTGGTTTAAACCTCCCTGTGCAAATCTTGAAAGCTCAGGTTGAGGCAAGAAAGGAAGATAATTATGGAACTGAAGATTTGTGTGGCATGATTAAGAATCTGGAGCCACATGCAGACGGAACGTTGTGTTTAAAGAATAGAAGTTGGATACCATGTTTTGGTAACTTGAGAGCTTTGATTAATTCCGAGTCGTCATAAGTCAAAGTATACGATCACCCAGGATCTGAACAAGATTACCAATATTATGAAGAAGCTATACTGGTGGCCCAAACATGAAAGCAAAAATTGCCATGATTCAGTAAATCATGACTTGAGTATAGTTTAAAAGCAGAATACTAAAACCATCTGGTTTGTTAGTTTCAACCCATAAAACCAGTATGGAAAATGGGAGAACATTACTATGGATTTCGTTACTAAGTTACCTAAGACGACGTCTGGTTTCCCCCCCCAAGATCCAATATTGGTAATTGTAGACCGACTCACAAAGTCTGCTCATTTCTTACCAATGAAGGAAACCGACTCAATGGAGAAGTTGACAAGACAATACTTGAAAGAAGTAGTCTCGAGACATGGAGTGACAGTTTCGATTATTTCATATCGAGATAGTAAGTTTACGTCTCATTTCTGGAAATCGTTGAACGAAGCCCTAGGTACTCAATTGGATATGAGTACGGCTTACCACCCACAAACAGATGGTCAAAGTGAAAGAACCATCCAAACGTTATAAGACATGCTACGAGCGTGTGTGATGGACTTCGGAAAGGGTGGGACAGACACCTACCATTAATAGAGTTCACCTACAACAACAGCTATCATACAAGTATTAAAGTTGCACCTTTTGAGGCATTGTATGGTCACAAGTTCCGTTCGCCTATCTGTTGGGCTGAGGTGGGAGACGCTCAGCTTACTGGCCCAGAATTATTCGTGAAACAACAGAGAAGATCATCCAAATCAAGCATCGTCTACAAGCTTTACGTGATCGACAAAGGAGCTACGCTGATAAGAGGCATAAGCCATTGGAGTTTCAAGTTGGGGATAAGGTTATGTTGAAAGTATCGCCCTGGAAAGGAGTGATACGTTTCGGCAAACGGGGAAAGTTGAACCCTCGTTATATTGGACCTTTTAAGATTCTCGCCAAAGTTGGAACGGTTGCATATCGACTTGAGTTACCCGAGAAACTGAGCCGTGTTCATAGTACTTTTCACGTCTCAAACCTTAAGAAGTGCTTATCCGATGAACCGCTCACTATTTTGTTGGACGAAATCCACGTAGACGACAAGCTAAATTTCATTGAAGAACCGGTTGAAATTATGGACCGCGAGGTTAAACGTTTGAAGCAAAGTCGCATTCCAATCGTGAAGGTCCGTTGGAATTCAAGAAGAGGTCCCGAGTATACTTGGGAGCGCGAAGACCAAATGCAGAAAAAGTACCCTCATCTTTTCGCTAACCCTGAATCCGCATCTCAAGCTACGTCCTGGAGCTTAGAGGACATATCGATCTTTTAACAGGGGAAAGGGAGTCCCACCCCCGTAATTTCAGGTCAATATTTTAAACTTTTCCGATCAATATTTTTGACTTTATACGTTACGTTTAGATATCTGACAGTTTACCGGAAGTCTAACTGCGTAAGTTCTTGAAAACCATCTCAGGGCGCGTCCCGCATCGAGTTATTAAAAAATTTAGGCCTTCTATGAGATATTTTTACTTTTCTAAGTGTTACGTGATTTTAATCACTTCCGATACATAATATTAGGGTTTTAACTGTAAATTGCGTTTTTCGCGTTTTTGACCAAACGGAACCCCGAAAACCCGAAATCTTTTCGTGTAAACTCGAGTTATTATCATCCGACAAGCATTGTAATGCTAAAAATTTTGTTCGCCTCCCATTTGGTTGTCATATTGGATTCCTAAAACCACAACAATGTCACCATACATCCTAAATAAATAAAATGGCATCTTATTTTGAAAGCCCTACCCATGTGTGCATGCTAGATGAAAAGTGGACTTATGAGAAGGTCACATCTCATGCACTCTTCACTAGTTGACCCTCACATGTGAGCTCTGGCATACTTTGACTTCATTTGACCTCAACATGACCAACCATTGATACATCTAAGGTACACCATGATTTAAAAATTTAACCCATCTGGGTCCTTGTGGTCCAGTTCGACCAGAAACCACAAGACATACCCATTTGGTGTGTTGTTTTGCCCATGTGTGCACCCTTGAACCCATTAAACCCAAAAATTTTACCCTTAAATACTAATCCATATCAAAACTTAGGGTATTCATTTCAATTTCAAAGCCGCCAACAATTTACTTTTCTCTCATTCTTCTTGCTACTTCACTGGCCAAACCAACACCTCTAAGGTTTCAAAGACTTTTATTTTCCTTACGATCCAAACAATCTAAGTATAATTTCTAAGGTTTCTAAGGTATGATCCAAGGTATTGGTTTTTTGAATTTCAAGGGTATTTCTCCAGATTATAAAAATTAGGGTTTCTAATTTATAAGTGAGGTGTTTATAGTCTAGTCAACTTGGTTGTAGATCTTGTGACTTCTACTTGTTTTCTTTCATTCTTGTAAGTATCATCTTGGTCACCTCTTAGTTTCATTTCCTTTTGATCTTATGAGATTGTTCAAGATTAAGAGTCATGAGTTTGTATACTTTTATAAAAAAGAAATGATAAAACATCTTAAACAACTTTTATAAAAATGGATGAAAATGTTGTTGTTTTATAACCATGAGGAGATGAGTTGAAAAATGGGTTTGCAACAATAGAAATGAAGGGATTAGGTGTTAATTTAGTGTGGTTTTGTTGTGAATAGTTGTGAACGGAGGACTTAAGGCTGAGACTAGGCACTATTGTGA
The DNA here is from genome assembly GCA_026074375.1 of Tanacetum coccineum. NCBI lineage: Eukaryota > Viridiplantae > Streptophyta > Magnoliopsida > Asterales > Asteraceae > Tanacetum > Tanacetum coccineum. The sequence continues at coordinate 5,078 of BQNB010074219.1, read as the reverse complement.
AGTTTGGGTTTGGGATTTTTGTTGCCCTTTTACAAAAAGGGCCTGCTGTCCCAAACTTATTTTGAGGTTTTGAGCGGACCTAAAATGTTTTCATATAGGCGTAGAGTAGTTTTGGAAGAGCTTGTTTCGAGAAGAAAGTTTTTCACATATCGCACTTTAAAATCGGACTTAAAACGGCCAAGTTATAGCCAAATGAAACTTGAAACATTTTTCGGCAAAACCCAATGAATAGTGTGCTGATGTGAATAGTAAAATGAGAATTTGGACACTTTTGGACATTTTTGGACTGGACATTTTTGGACTTTCTAAACACTAGCGAAACATATAGTAACACATATATATAGATTAGCATAAAAAAAAACATTTTGAATGTTGTCATAACGTATTAAGGAAAAGCGATAAATTAACATAAAAATATAAGTTTGGTAAAACATTAGCGGATCTGACTTGAAGTTTAGTCGATTATTGGATAGTAGCACATTTTTGAAGATCTGGAAACTTAACAATATAAGGGAAAAAATACGGTAATTACGTCTTAAAACTGAAACTTTCCTAAAAATAGAAACTTCTAAAGTAGTAAGTTATTGATAAAACGTTGAAACTTATCAAAAAACTTTGTAATTTTATTTAATCATACTTTATTAAACAAACTAAAACACAAACACATATGGATGTCTTTTCTCTCAAAAGCGTGTCGTACAAGTTTCGGTTATCTTTCGTTTACCTAAGACGCGTCATTTATTTAGGTCGCGTGTAGGACCCTTTTCGCATTATTTCCCTTCCTCGTTGATTATCGATTCACCACTTGCTTAAGGTGAGTTCATAGCCCTACGTTTTACCTATTTTCAAATGCTTTATACTTGGGGTGAGAAACATTATTTGCTTTTAAAATTGGACACAAGTTCTTAACGTGAGTTTTACATGTTTATGTGTTGCCTAAGTTTGCTTACAAACCACTATTACCCGAACTATCATGAATCGTTAGTCACCTATGGCCAATCAGATTGGTTAAGTGAGCGAGAATGAATAAATAGAACTATTGGACTAATTACCCCTATCTTTTTTGAGTTCAAAATAGTGCTAACAAACAGATATATGATCCCTGTCGATTGTGTGTATGGAGGTCTTTGGTTTTGGACACCAGTTAAGGCAGAAAACTATGTTGGCATGATATAAATGCCATGTTGTTATTAGCATCGTGTCATGAGCTTAGCGTAACATAAATACTTTTTATGTGAACTGTATCTGTTATAGTAGTCCGCATGTGTTGAAATCTAGTGGTCCACTCATATACTAACTTAAACCTATAATCACCCACATAAATTTTTTGACGTTGTTAAACATGTTTTTCTCGTGCATAGTCTTGGCTTATTCTGATGCTAAATTGGAGCTATGTGCTATGTACTTCGCCAATTTTACAAGACTTATCTATTATATACTCGATGTCATTGTCGAAACTTTAATTATGCTTCTCTACATTTAACTCTCTTATACTGGTTAGTAAAACTTAAATTAAATTACTTTTATGCAACGATGTATACATTTCAAACGTCATGATTAGTGGTCGTCTTTATTGCTTTGTGTTAGATTGTTATGACGTCACACCCTCGAACACGTATTCCATCCAGGCCCCGTCTGGGGGTGTGACAGATATGGAAATAAAATATTCTATAAGATATCAAATGTGCCGTATCCAAGACTTTGGATACTCGACCTGTTTCCTGACTCTATAAATAGAAGACCCTAAACTCAGTTTTAGGTATGCAAGGGTGCTTTTAACCACCAATGTCGATTTTCAAAAGACAAAAGAAGCCAAGATTGTGCAACAACGTGCTTCAATCCATAAGGAAACCTTTGTAATTCATATACTCTTGATAATCGTTCGATCTTTGGTATCATTCGTTTAACTCGGTTAGTTTACCTTGTTTGATTCGATTATTATGTTTGTATTTATCACAATGGTTATTGGCTAATACCTTTAGGTATTAGCCATATTTATGAAGATTTCAATGTTTGGTTTGTTTATCTCGATTGCTTAATTTATAGTTGGTTATTGATTATGTTTATCACATGATACTCGTTTATGTGTTTTAATATGCGTTCGATCCATATCTAAGGATATCGCCTGTAGCTTAACTAGATATCGGATAGTTCTCGCATAGTAATTTATATAGGTGGAATTAAGATCATAAATAAAGTCCTGCTAAATCTGTGTCTAAGGATATTGCTTGTAGCTTAACTAGATATCGGATAGTGCCTTTGGTTTAGTGAACAAGTTAGACTAGCAGGTGACCTAGAATGATTCTAACAAATAACGTTCTGATTCCCTTGGCTTGGTTTGGACAGTGAACTACCACTTATGTACATTACCGTAAGCAGTAAGTTAGTAAAGTCTCTATGAGCTAGGGTTTAACAAGATCACCATTGCTTTAATCTCTAAGATAGATTATAATCAGTAAAAAGGATGCTTTCTGCGGATGCGTTTAATTATGATAAGATTCTACGTATCTAGGTCTTAGGAAGAAGTAACGCCTAAGTCTTAAGAATGATATGCCGCCTCGAGATAAGTAATCATTGCACTAAATAAACAAACCAATGTTTTAATTGGAATAAATATGGTTAATACGTTTCCCTTACATTAGGCTTCACCGCATCTTTATCTGTTGTCTATCGCCTTGTGTGTGTTAATTGTCATCAAAACCATAGGTTAGATAACTAAACCTTGTGCCAGTCTCTCAGGCTGAAACCCCCCTTTTGCATTAGTTTTAGGTTTAACTTAGATAACTAAAATACTGATAGAATTAGGAATTAATGCTTTCGCTCTTAGTGATCGACACCCTACTTACCACAAAACTCCATCTGACCGGGTACACTGTCCGTTAAAGTGTTGTTTTTGGTTAAATCGGCAAAATATAAATTTAAAACTTGAATCATAATTTACAACCACACAACGACACATCACAGTGCTAAGACCAGTTTTTCCATTAATTTATAATTTATTTCTGGGGCTTGCAAGGCGCGACTGACAAAGTAAACTGGTATTTGCTGTGAGTCTCTTTCCGCTAGTAAGACTGCACTTACTGCTTCTCTGGCCGCACATAGGTACATTATTAGCTCTTCTTTGGGTCTTAGTGCAGCTACCATTGGTAGTTCCGCTATACATTGCTTCATGCCTTGGAAAGCCCTTTCCGCTTTTGGTGTCAATTGGAAATCACTCTTTTTCGTACACCTTTTTAGGGTCTTTGGTATGTGCTTAATTACACATACCTTTTACCTTTAAAAATGAGCTAAAATAACCAAAAACGGACTTAAAATGCCAAATATATGCTTGTTTTGCTAATTGTATTGTGCAGGAACGGATAACTAAGAAAAGGACGAAAAACAAAGCCAAAACGACAAAACCGGACTCATGAATGGAAATTACATGGAAAGACAAAGCCACATCAAAGCCTGGAAATCAATCAAGTCAAAAAGTCAACAGAAAAGTCAACTGGTCAAAGTCAACCCAAGTCAACCCCGAGGCCAAAAGACAAAGAAATATAAGTTTAGGGACTGAAATTGTAAATCCCTAAACTTATATATAAAGAAGAAAAGAGGAGAAAAGAAGACAAGGGGCCAAACTGCCAAATTGGCAAAGCTATACCACAAGGGCCATAGCTGCCAACTCCTCTAACTTGTACACCAAAGGGACGTGGGGTGCAAAGAGTTATATAACTCTTGGGGACTTGTTTTGCCAAGTCCCCAAAAGTTATATAACCACAAGGACGAATTGTGCAATAAAACACATAACCTTCAAGGACCAATTTTGCCAATCTCTCAAACCCTCATCCCTGTCACCCTCTTTTTTTCATAACAATCTTTCCCGCCCATTCTTTCCCCCCAAAAACAACTCACGGGTTCTCCACCCTCCTTTTACCCTGTAAACCCAATTCCCCCATGGATATTCATTTTCCCCCTCCTCCACCACCTTTCCCAGTTACAAATGTGCCATGTTGGCAATCTCACAACCCCCTAAGCCTATTTCGACGACCAAGATGGATTTTTGAAGATTGAAGGGCTAAGATTAGAGGCTGTGAACACTCTCACAAAACAAACACACCTGTGTTTGTGTGTCTACAAGAAAACACAAGACAAGAAAGAGAAGACACAAGAACCAAGTCGAATTTTCCTATAAATAGCTTTGTAAAGCCATTGTGGCAAATATTCAGTTTTTATGTCGTTTTAGTGAAGTTTTAAAAGTAGTTTAAAGTGTTTTTAAGTTAATGTCTCTTATGCATTTGTAATTCTCAGTTTTAATGAAAAATTAAGCTATTTTTACTCAATAAGCTCTCAATAAGCTCATTTGAGCTTATTCTTGTTAATAAGCTCAAACTCAGTTCAAAACTTGTTAAAAGCTATTAAATACTGTTTTTAATTCATTTTAGTTCATAATTGCTCTTTTGATTTCAAGTTTGGAAGCTTATGAAGAAATAAGCTAATGTTAGCTTATTGAGCTTTTAGCTCAGGGAATAGAGGCTAGGGAGCCACTTAGGTGTATTTCTTTAAGCCACTCACTCTACAAGAGTGGCTTGGTTCTGAGACAACAAAAATCCAAGGTTTCATTTTTCAATTTTCATTTAACTTAATTTTTAGCTTAAGGCACTAGCTTATTTACTTTTTAATTCCTGTTCAAATCTTTGCAAACTCATTTGTTTAGACTTGTTATTTATATGTTTTAAGTTTTCATTGAAAAAAATATGTGCAATCTCAGTTTAAAACTTAAAACTGCCAAGTTAGTGTAATAAGCTAGCTGAGAAACTAGCTTATTTTTCTTAATAAGCTAGGACTTTTATTGTTAAAATAGTTTAAGTAGGTCAATATAAGTAGAAGTAGATAAAAAGTTTAAGCTGTTTTAACTTTTAATTAGATTTTAAGTGCAACTTAGTTTGACAGCTTTAAAGTAAAAGGGTGTTTGGCATAAGCTTAAAAACGGGTCAAAAGGGGTTTGTCCATGGGTTGAGGTATTTTGGTTAACTTTAGCTTAAGTTTTTAAGCAATTGTAAGCTGTTTTTAAAAAGTTTTTAGTTTCAAAGTGGTGT
>BQNB010074218.1:0-31864 GCA_026074375.1 Tanacetum coccineum | reverse complement strand
TTGTGATTTCTATGAAAAGAAAATGGTGAAAAAAACTGTATGGAACAATGCTAGAAGGATGAATCACCAAAATTCTCAAAGAATGACTCACCCTCATCCAAAAGGAAATTTTGTTCCAAAAACAGTCTTAACAAAATCTGGCATTAAAACACTTAATACTGCTGGGCAAAACTTTTCAAAAACAGCAGTATCAGTTAATACCGTCAAACCAATTAATACTGCCTACCCAAGACCAACAATGAATAGTGCAAGGACAACATCAAATGGTTTTAATAGAGCACATTCACATGTTAGAAGGCCCTTTGACAAGTCTACAACAAATAAGAACAATAATTTGAATGAAAAAGTTAATACTGTTAAGGGAAACATTACTACTGATGGGTCAAAAGCAGTAGTAAATGATAATAAGGGAAATATTACTACTGCTGGGCCAAAAGCAGTAGTAAGTGATAATAAGGGAAATAAGGCTAATGCTGTTAAGGCCTCAACATGTTGGTTTGAAGATCAAAGCAAAAGGTTTTAGACCATGTCTCCAGACACAATAGTGCATCAATAAACTTTAAAAGATTTGACTATGTTGATGCACAAGGCAGATCTAAGTCTGTAATGGCTTGGGTCCCCAAGAGAGCCTGATTCTCTTATTTTTGTGCAGGGCAATCCACAGCTAGAATTGCAGGAAAAAGGAGTAATTGACAATGGATGCTCTAGGCACATGATTGGAAACATGTCCTACCTCTCAGATTATGAAGAAATTAATGGTGTATTTGTTGCATTTAGAGGAGATCCCAAAGGAGGTAGAATCACTGGTAAAGGTAAAATCAGTACAGGTAAATTGGATTTTGAAGATGTGTACTTTGTTAAGGAGCTTAAGTTTAACCCTTTTAGTGTTTTACAAATGTGTGACAAGAAAAACAATGTTCTTTTTACAGACACTAAATGTGTTGTTTTGTCTCCTGACTTTAAGCTACTTGATGAAAATCATATCTTGCTTAGAGTTCCTAGAAAAGATAACATGTATAGTGTTGATTTAAAGAATATTGTTCATTCAGGAGGTCTAACTTGTCTCTTTGCAAAGGCCACATTAGATTAATCTAATCTCTGGCATAAAAGGCTTGGGCATATAAATTTCAAAACACTTAATAAACTAGTGAGGGGAAACCTTGTCAGAGGTTTACCTTTAAAGATTTTTGAAAATAATCACACATGTGTTGCTTGTCAGAAAGGAAAGCAACATAAAGCCTCTTGTAAGACCAAGACTGTAAGCTCAATTAGCCAACCATTACAGATGTTGCATATGGATTTGTTTGGGCCAACATTTGTAAAGAGTCTAATGAAAAAGGTGTACTGCCTAGTTGTCATAGATGACTATAGTAGGTTTAGTTGGGTTTTCTTCTTAGCCACTAAGGATGAAACTAGTGAAATCCTTAAAACATTTATTACATGCATAAAAAATCTAATAGCCCTTAAGGTGAAAGTAATCAGATATGATAATGGAACTGAATTCAAGAATAAGGTGATGAACCAGTTCTGTGAAATGAATGGTATTAAGAGGGAATTTAGTGTTGCTAGAACTCCACAACAAAATAGAGTAGCATAAAGGAAAAATAGGACACTAATAGAGGCTGCTAGGACTATGCTAGCTGATTCAAAATTGCCAACAACTTTTTAGGCTGAAGCAGTTAATACTGCTTGTTATGTTTAAAATAGGGTGTTAGTTATCAAGCCTCACAACAAGACCCCTTATGAACTTTTTCTAGGTAGAAAACCTGCCTTAAGCTTCATGAAACCATTTGGGTGTCCTATTACTATTCTTAATACATTAGATCACCTAGGAAAGTTTGATGGAAAGGCTGATGAAGGGTTCTTTGTAGGATACTCTACCAATAGCAAAGCATACAGGGTATTCAACAGTAGAACTAAGATAGTGGAAGAGAACCTACATGTTAAGTTTAGTGAAGAAACACCTAATATTGCAGGAAATGGACCTAATTGGCTTTTTGATATAGATGCTCTAACAATATCTATGAATTATAAGCCAGTTGTTGCAGGGAATCAAACTAATGGTAATGTAGGTACCAAAGAAAACATTGATGTAGGTCAAGCTAGGAAGAAGATAGTACCTGATCAAGAGTATATACTACTACCATTGTTGACATCTGATCAATCACTCTCTAAAAGTTCAAAGGATTCTCCTGATGCTGGATTCAAACCAACAGGGGAGGAGGAAAAGATAGATTCTGAACATCAAGAAAATGAAGATAGTGAGGTGCCAAATACACAGGAGCCAAGAGTTAATCAAGAGCAGGATGCAAATGTCAACAACACTAATAACATTAATACTGTTAATCCAACTGTTAGTGCTGCTGACATAGAAAATAATGCTGTTGATGAGAAAACAGTCTACGGATGTATTGATGATCTAAATATGCCTAATTTGGAAGAATTGTCTATTCTGATGATGATGAAGAAGTTGGTGCAGGGGCTGACATGAACAATTTGGCTACAAATGTGCTTGTCAGTCCTATTCCAACTATAAGAGTTCACAAGGATCATCCACTTGAACAAATCATTAGAGATATACATTCAGCACCTCAAACCAGAAGGATGACAAAGAATGTGACTGAACATGGTATGTTTAGTTCAGTGCAACATAGAATCAACCATAAAGATTTTTAAAATTGTATGTTTGCTTGTTTTCTATCACAAGTAGAACCCAAAAAGGTAATCCCAGCTTTAACAGATCCAAGCTGAATAAAAGCAATGCAGGATGAGCTTCTACAGTTTAAATTACAGAAGGTTTGGACTTTGTTTGATTTACCATATGGTAAGTGGGCCATTGGTACTAAATGGGTGTATAGAAACAAGAAAGATGATTGAGGTATTGTGGTTAGAAACAAGGCAAGACTAGTAGCACAAGGTTACACCCAAGAAGAAGGAATTGATTATGATAAGGTTTTTGCTCATGTTGCTAGGATAGAAGCAATCGGGTTATTTTTGGCCTATGCATCATTTATGGGGTTTATTAATTACCAGATGGATGTGAAGAGTACCTTTTTATATGGTACTATTGAATAGGAGGTGTATGTGTGCCAATGATAACCAAAGATTTCTTACTATATATAAATATAAAATATATAAATATATAATAATAATCAATAATTGTAATTCAATTATAGTAATAATAAGAATTCTAAAAGACTCAAAGAAATTCCTTTTATCCAAAGGAAAATCAAAAATCCCCCGGGTTGTTCTCCTAACGAGGTGCGAATTGAAAATCGGATTACGTTTGTGATCGCGTGAATTGAATGGATAAAGATTTTTTTGGATTGGATTACTAATTCTACAATTAAAATGCAAAAACGATGAAAGAAAACCTAAAAACGAAAGCTAGAACAGATTTAAACCTAAAAACGAGAACCAGACCCGAAACCCGTTCTTTAAAAACTCAAATTTTGCAAAATTAACCCTACGAAAGCAAAATTAATTTTCCTAGGTGCAAAATGATAAAAGAAAATTTTGAAAAAAAAGAATTATATTTTTTTGACTTTTTAATATTTTTTTATGAATTAAAAACTGTTTTAATAAGAAAAATTAATTAAAAATACTAAATGAAAAGAGAAAAATCTGAAAAAATGCTGGAAAATACTTTAAGTTATGCTGGTTCTAAGAAAAATAAAAGTGAGTTACCAGCTTATTTGAATAAGCTGGTATTAAGCATAAAAGAGCTTTTGGCTTATAAGGGGAAAAAGGTATAAGAATAAAAAGGTGAGTAGGGCTAACAGATAGCCCTACTGGTGCCGTTGGTTAAGTGTGTGGGAGTGTGGGACGACTATGTGTTAAGAGGGAGGTCCAGGGTTCGAATCCTTGGCCTCCCTTTTTGATAAATTTTTTTTTTCTTTTTTTTAAAAACTTATAAACCTAACAAAAATAAGCATAATTAAAAAAAGGCAATTTTTTAGAAACTCAAAAATAAGCAAAAGAAACCTGACTGAACTGCTTTTTACACTAAAGAGTAACTAAGCTAAACTGATGGGCTTATCTAGGGGAAATAAGCTAATGGAAATTAAAAATAAGCAAAAACAGATGATGCTCTAAACCTAATAAGCAAAAGCAAACAAAATTAAGCAAGGAAATAAGCAAAACAAGGCAGAAAAACATATAACCCAATATGGCTAAACTGTATACCAAAACAGCCTCAAGGACAACCTTTGGGCTTAATTTTTAAGCCCTTAGAGGAATCTTGGGGCTTAATGGGCTATAGGCTATAAAAGCTTATCCAAGTGGCTATCTAGAACAACAAAGAGAAAAGAATTTGAAACTAAAATAAGCTGTTAAAAAGGGCTTGGAAAAGTGCTGTCACAGTCAGCATAAGCTGACTTGGTTTTTCTTAAGAAAAATGTGGCTACTGCAGCCCTTTAAATAAGCTGTAAAATAGGCTCAAAATAAAAAAGTTGACAGATTTTAACAAAACAAATGTAAACCAAAAGAACACTTGACTATTGCATTTGACACTATAAAAGGACACAACAACAAGACTCAAAAGATGATTTTAAAAGCTAATTCAAATACGAGCTTATGAAGCTGTTTGTCACCACAGTTTCAAAGAAAACTTTTGAAAAACCTAAAAACCAATTTTAAGACCTTAAAACTAATGAAAACAAATCAAAACCAACTTAAAATAGCTGTCAAAGTAAGCTGGGTGACCCAAATGGTTTTGTACACAAAATGACCCACTTTGCACCCTTGACCCAAACACCCCTTTAAGTATGAAAATTCTATTTTAAGATAAATTATCAAAGATTTAAGCTAAAAGTTTAGAAGACAGATAACAAGTGGGCAAGGTTAAGCAATAATAAGCAAAGCACAATAAAGAATAAGCACTTAAATAAGCTAACAAGAGATAAGCAAAAAATAAGGCAAATAAGGCAGATTAAAAGAAAAACTTAAATATAAGACATATAAGCAACAAAGTAAGACAATAAGCATAAAAAGCACATAAATAAGCAAGATAAGCAGTAAATAAGCAAATAATAAGCTATGCTACAGTAGAAATAAGCAAAAATTTAAAAGTGAAACTTACAAAGGGTCCTAGCTTTTTGGCAAGTGTATAAGCTCTCAAAAGCTTAAAAACCAACCCTAATGCTTCCCATGAAGCTCTAAACCCAAGGCCATCCAGTATATACCTTGCTCCAATGGATTTGACATCTTCTTTTTTATGATTTTTTTTGTATTTTTTTAATTTTTTTTGACAAAAAATGAAAACAAGCTTTAATATAGGCTTTTAATGTCTTAAAAGCTTATACAAAGGCTTAAGGACAGTATTTAAAAGAAAGTAAGCTTAAATGACAAGAATTAAAGATAAACAGTACAATTTCCTAAACATGGAAATTAAAATTGCAAAAATTTAAAAGATAAAATAGTTAAATTGCAGTAAATAAAAATGGTACAAATGATGTTTTACAAGCTTTTGACTCTTAACAAAATTCGACAAAAGTAAAATAAGCTAACTAGCCTACTATTTATACTAAGGTCTTCAAGCTTCTCTTCTGTTTCTTTGGTGAGTGCTTCAAGCTGTGTGTTTGTTGTGTGAGAGGAAAATCAAAAGCAATCTTGGCCCTTCAATTTTCTTTGTCCCAAAGTCTTCAATTTGTGACCCTTGATTCAAATAGCCAATGGTGGGGTTTAAGAGGGATGGTGATAGTTTTGGCTGGTTGGGAACAGTAAACGAGGGTGAAAGTGATGGGGAGAGTAAACCGGGTTGTTGGGGTTTTTGGCGGGAAGGTTTATTTGATACTCTGTTTTGTGTATTAAACATGGTAAAGTTTAGGAAGTTGGCAAAAACAGTCCCCCACCTTTTTTGAGTTTGTTGCAATGGTGGTCCTTGTGGTGAGGAAAGGTATTGGGACTTGCCAGATTTGGTCACTCAGTGTATATGGTTTTATTTCAAGTTAATTCCTTTATGGACTAACGATGGTTAAGGGTTAAAGGGTTTGATAGGTTAACGGTGTTAACTGATTTGGATTATTTATAGGAAATGGGCCGGTTTGTATAATAAAGAAATAATGGGCTTTTGGTCTTCATAATGTATAAATGGGTTGACCCGGCCCATTAGATGGGTACGAGTGAGCCCATTTAACATTTATTCGGTTTTGGCATCATCTTTGACCGTTGACTTTCGGGGTTGACTTTGATTGGGTTGACTTTTTGGTAGACTTTGGCTTTTCCACGCTTTTCCATTCCGTGCTCGATTTTGGTCTGTTTTTGCTTGATTTTTTTCCTTTTCTCGGATATTCGTTTCCTGCACTATATAAATGAAAACATACAAATACAAAGTATTTTTTGTACGTTTTTGGTCATTTAAGTCCGGTTTAAATGGAAAATAGTATGTGTAATTAAGCACATACCAAAATCCCCCATACTAAACTATTGCGTGTCCTCACGTATAACAACCCAAGAATTTTCATCAACCTATTTTACTATGATCACAATTGTACGGGGAAATTTTTCGCTTTATTACATTACTTGCATTATCAATATCTCATTAAGCAAGGTAACTTGCATAACTAAAGTAGACAAGCTCACGCAACCTATCTATGGCCATTCTGTCTTCATATATGTCAAGCAAACATCACAATATGTCAATTCAAAATCATCATATCCTTATTACAAAGTACATTATTCCTATAATATACCATTCACAACGTTATATCAAAACGGGCTTTAAACCGTTATCGTATACCTCTAAACCCTAATTAATCTAGTCATAATCTTTCATACACATTTTTACTCTTAAAACCCTAATTCAAAACTCAAAAACCCTAACCCGAGCTAAATACTACACTATGACTCGTTTCTTCGTTTGTATCCATTGTAAACCTAAACCAATACTTGTTAGATATTAGAAAAAGACTCGGTCACCCCGTGTATTTTACTGTTTATTATAGCTCGTAGTTTATTAGTTAATAGTACCTCATGGAAAGATTAATATCTAAATTAAATGTACAAGATACTAAAGCATATGTACAAGTAATATAACATTTCATTTGAAATATAAACTCCCTCCAAGCCAAGTATAAGTTTTCAAAGCACAATGTACAAATCATTAAGCATGACATCTAAAATAGCTGTTTTACCTCCATTTTCATTCTAATTTCTTCACCATCACTTGTGTACAAGCTAATACACTCAATATACAATGTTTAAACCCTAATTATTCTATTCATAAATTTTCATACACATTTGTACACTCAAAACCCTAATACAAAACTCAAAAACCCTAACCCGAGCTAAATACTACACTATGACCCGTTTCTTCGTTTTTATCCATTGTAAACCTAAACCAATACTCAAATAAGTTATAATAAAATTAATTACAACATTTTCAACCATATTACATCATTATTTCACCATATTAACAATAGTGTACAAGAAATAAATCTAGAAAACCCTAATTGTGCCCTAATTGGAACTTTGGACCCGTTTACTCGTTTTCACCCATTTTAAACCCGAACCACCTATCAATTCTTGTTATTAATCCTTAATACAATTCTTGTGAACATATATCTATCATTATCCTTCAAGTACACACGAAATCCAAGCTTGAAAACCCTAAATAATCCCTAATGTACCCGAAACCTAGTTTCTTTCATTTTGACCCATTTTAACTAATCTTTTTGCAAACAAGCACCTCCATGACAAGCACCACACTATCCTAAGCTGCTTACAAGCACCTCCTTTGAATCCTTGGACACTAAATGAGCCACATGACCTCCTTGTTGGCCATTTTCTAGCCGTGACACCCAAACACCCCTAAAAACCTTCCACCTTGCTTACCTAGCCTCCATAGCCCCTCATACTCATCATCTAGCTTCTCCTCATCACCCTCTAGCCCTTACACATGTCCCATATCAGATCATAAGCATACCTTGGCCTTTAAGGGTCATTTGACTATAAATAGGACCATAAACTCTTCATTTCTACTCATCCCCCACTTCCTCCTCTATAACCCATCATAGCAGCAATAATTTGCTCAATATGAATTCTAATAGATCCTAAGAAGTCCCAAGAACAGAAGTGAAGCAAAAGAAACCAAGAAAAGAAGCCCGGGAGTCGTTATTCTAGGCGTACGAAGCTAAAAGTCCCGATTTTGACCCGTTTCTAAGCTATAAGCTCAAACCTAGGTTCTAAGGATTCTAATTCTGCTCCTACACTCTTATAATGTTCATATGATCCTAAATATACTCTTGTTAAAGTTTCATAACTCAATTCATGCTCATTTTCCATTTTGATCCAAAATCGTACACCCGAAACCCTAATTTTATGTTTTTCTTAAAACTAAATGTTATAATGATTAAATATTGTTATAATCTATCCTAGCATGCTTAACTAATGTTAAAATAACCACTTTATTGATTATTGAAGGAATTTGAACTTAAAACCCGCGCGTTTACGTTTTAAAACCCTAATTTGACCCGTTTTGCTTCCTAGCCTAACGAATCGTTATTTTAAACTTGCGTTACGTTAAAACTTCATATTTTAGTTTATTATAACTTATAAATGTCTATTGAAATGTTAAAATAAGCTTGCATGGCAATTTGGACATGTTTTGTAATTATAATCCATGCAAGGGGTATATATCGTAACTTTCTGAAACTTATAACTAAAGGGGCTGAATATGTCATTTTATCAAAGTTATAACTATAGGGGTCTATTATGTCACTTTTCAAAGTACAAGGTTTACTTGGTATATCTTTTAAACTTGAAGGACCAAACTCGTAAAAGTGCAAACTCCCCAACGGGTAAATCTGCCCACTTTTCAAACTCAAGGGTCTAAAATGTAACATTTTGAAAAAGTATAAAATCATGTTTAAAACCTTACAAGACATAACTTTAATTAACGCTTCTCGTGCTTAACATTTCCAGATATTGATTAAAACGCTTAAAACCGATTATATCGTATCACAATACTAAGGAGCTTCATATTAAGGAGTTTCATCTTGGTATTACGTTCTGACTGAGTTGTTGGGTTTACGATTTAAAGTGACCTAGCTCCTCAAACGTTTACTGAATGACTTCTGAATTATGATGGCCCGAACAGTGATACAATAATTCCAAACTCTTCAATCAAACTCATAACTCTTAAAACTAAAGTTCTAGAGTACAATCTTCCTAAGACTCAACATATTTACTCAGGTTGCATGACGTGGCTGTTTATTATCATTTTACTATATCAACATTCCCCGGTTAAGATTGTGATAAGGTCGTCAGCTTTCATTTCAGAATATTTATTACAACTACCTACCAGGTGAGATTCATAGCCTCGCATTTTCAATCTTTTGAATGTTTTATAAACCCGCGAGGGGGATACATGCTTGTTACAAACTCTTTTACATACTCACACCCCTTTATCTTCTAATAATGTGATACTTTTTCAAAGACATTAATGAATCATACTCCATATTTCAATCTTTTGAATACTTTATAAACCTGTGATACCTGATATAAACCATGAATGCAAGTGTTTTCTAAATGTATGTGGTATGTGCTTAATTACACATACCATTTTCCATTAAAAACGGACTTAAAAGACTAAAAACGTACCAAAAATACATTATATTTGTATGTTTGCATTTGTATTGTGCAGGAACGGATATTCAAGAAAAGGACAAAAAGAAAGCCAAAAACAAACAAAACCGAGCACGGAGTGGAAAAGACCAAGTCAAGTCAAAGTCAAAAGTCATCCACATGAAGAAAATACAACTTGAGGGACTAAAACTGCCAAACCTCAAGTTGTATTACAAAAGAAAAAGACAAGGGTCGAAATTGCAAACCGGGCGAAGTTTTGCAATAAGGTTATAAGAAGTGAGGGGCCAAAGCTGCCAACCTACCCAAACTCCATTTTTCCCGCCCAACAAAAACCCAGGTACAACTAGGGATGTCGTCCCATACTTCTCCCCTGCAAAACCACTCAACACCCTAGATAAATCATTTCAACCACTCCTCTATCAACCCCCAGCTGTATAAGTGCCATGTTGGCAATCCCTCACCATTCCCAAGTATTTTCGATGGCTATGATTGACTCCAAAGAAGCACAAAAGAAATTGAAGGCTGGGATTTGTTTTAGAATCACCTCACACAACAAGCACACTTGGTTTTTGTCTCTACAAAGAAACACAGAAGAAAGAGGAGATAGAAGTCCAAGAGAAGAAGACTTCGGCTATAAATAGAGTCTTTTGTAAACTTTGTAAGGAGTTAGGGAGTAACTAGTTAGTTTTTAACTTTTAATATAACTTAGCTTATTTTCAGTTCTTTTAAACTCATTTACAGCTTTTACTTTCAGCCTTGTAACACTTTCAAGTTTTAATGCAAATTTGAGTTTTTAAGTCAATTTACAAATTCCAAGTGTTAAGTTTCTTCATTGTGTTGTTTTGTGTTCAAAAAGCTCTCAATACAGCTTGTTTATAAGCTGCTTTAATTAAATAAATTTAAAAAGTTAAGTAGTTAAGAGAAAATCACTCTCAAATACACCACAGCTTATTTTTTGGATGATAAGCCAGTTCGGATGGCTTATTGGACTCTCACTAGCTAGATTTTATGCAACTAGAGCTTGTAGGATTCATTGGTTTGACCTGTTTTGACAAGGGTGTTGTAAGTCCTCTTTTCTGTTTTTCTTATTTACTGTAGAACTGCTTATTAGTGCTTATTTGTTACTTATGTTTACTTATTTGAGCTTTATCAGTATGCTTAGTGCTTATCTTGCTTAGTTGATTAGTTAATACTGCTAGTACACTCAGTTAGTCATTTAATAAAACTGTTAGTTTTGAGTTAACACTGTTTAGTAAAATCGCTTATTTAAGTGCTTATTCTTAATTAAAATCTGCTTATAAGTGTCTTATTTTGTTATTGGATAATCTGTTTTTTTTATTAGTATGAAAAGAAAAATGATTTTAGAAAACTTTAAAGGGTGTTTAGAACAAGCAGTACTAACTCCAAGTTAGTACCGCTGGTTCATTTTCTTGGATTCCAAAGGTAGCAGTACTAACTTTAAGCCAACAGTACTAACTTAAAGTTAGTACTGTTAGTTAAAACTGTTAGTACTCGTGGTTCATTTTAGCTTATCAGCTTATTATTTCGGCTTATTTAAGATTTCCTTAGCTTTTTAGAGTAGATTAAACCATTTTCCTTTACTGTCTTTAAGAGTAAGCTTATTTAAGCTTATTTTCCTTTTCAAAGTATTTTCAATAGTTTATCAGTTTGTAGCTTTTTAGCTTATTTGCCATTCTAGTTTATTGTAGTTGCTTATTCTTATGCCTGAGTGCTTATTAGGGATAGTTAAATATCTGTTTTAGCTTATTTGCTTATTTCTCGTTTCATTGTGTTTTAGTGAGCTAGCAGTACTAGCTTAAAGCTATCAATACTAACTTAAAGCTAGCATTACTAACTCAAAATTAGTACTGTTAGTTAAAATTGTTAGTACTGTTGTTAGTACTGCTGAGTTTCCTTGCTTAATTTAGCTTAATTGCTTTTTGAATTTGCTTATTTAGAGTTAGCTTAGCTTATTTGATTTGTCTTAAGTTTATTTGAGCTTATTTTTTCTGAGTAAAGTTTTTAAGTGTTTGGTTCCATTCCTAGCCTTTAAGCCTGCTCTAGCTTATTTTCCTTGCTTATTTTCGAGTGCATTTGCCTATTAGGTTTAGTGCCCAATCATATCTAAATCTTTGTCATTCAATCATCAATCTGCAATTCGATTTTCCATTCAAGCCTCGTTGGGACATAACGACCCGGGAACACTCTATACTGCTTCCGGTTACATTGCTCTCGCGGATTTGTTCCTTGACATATATTTATCTATGTTTACATTTATCTATGTATAAAGAGGGTTAAGTTTACGCGAGTCAGTATGCTATTCAGATATATTATTGCCTAAGTAGCTTCCAGTGCCATTATTTACATATCATGAATCATTAATTACTTGCATTGCGAGTGAACGCGAATATTGTGAATATATCTATTGGGGGTGACGACTCTTGTTTGTATACCCATGCTTGGGGTAGCCAAACCTACTATATTTGTCCTAATAGGTAACCTTGGCAAGTTTCCTTTTCCACAGGGATATCTGTCCCTAACCAATATCACTACGGTGATTTCCCTGTTAATGTATTGATGTCATGAGCTTAGATGCAATAAATAATGTTCCCCATGATGATTGTCCCTGCAATACCAGTATTTACACTATAACTTGTATTTAACTATTACATTTCAAACCTATGAATTTCACTCAACCTTTGTGTTGACCCTTTTTATGCATGTTTATCTCAGGTAATTGAGCAACTTTGAGATGTGTGGGCTGTTTTAGAATAGAAAGAATGAGTGTAAAAGGTGATAAAATAGTGGAGAAAACTCCAGTATTTATAGGACAAACTGGAGGAGCGTCTACCTATGGGCGGTCCCCTTAAATAGGTGGGCGGTCCCCTTAAAATTAAGGGGGCAGCCCGTGTATTTAAGGGGGCCGCCCTTGACTAGGGGCTCCCCAGTTTGTCTTTTGTATAGGGAGAATTTTCTAGAACTTTTCTAGCCGTTTTAGGTCCGAAAATTTGAATTTCAAAATGTTTATTTTGAATAAAACATTTCTTTTAATTGTAGAAAATGTTTTGTAATGTTTATAAAAATGTTTACAACATTTTATAAAAGTGTGAGGTTGAATAAAAATTTCCTTTGATCATAAAATGCATTAAGCATTTATTTATTCATACCTTTAAGTGATATAATTTTCGAAATGAAAATTTACTACTAATTACTTGTTTATGTTTAATTTTACATTGAACGTTTTTATTTTGTAATTATCAAAACGTAAAGTTGTGAAAAATATTAATAATGTTTTTAGGCATTATTTCTATCAGCAATCTCCCACTTTTTGATGATTATAAAATTTAAACTCATTAAATGTAAAATTATTTTTAAACAAGTATTTAGTGAGTTTTATGTCATTTCTCCCCTTTTTTGTAGGATCAAAAAGGCATCGTCGTGAATTGCTAGTAAAATAGACGAAATAAATGCTCCCCCTTGATGTGTGCTCCCCCTCGTTCGAGGGCACCAAGGAATCGAGCTATGGTTTCTTGGCTACAAAAACGAGTTAGAATAATGCAAATATTTCTAACATGTAGCAAGAAGGAAAGAAAAATATGACAAGTGCAAGCAAACATCAAAGCAAAAGATACTTCATTCATTTAGGACAATGTGTGTGAACTTCACACAAGCATACATAAAGAAAAACAAATATGCTTTAGAAGCATATTAATACAAAAAAAATCCTAAATAGCCATAGAAGGATTTTTGACTTGCTTGCGACACAAAAGGGTTTGACGATTATTTGGAGGCATATTATGAGATTAGTTGGTCGGAGAGTTTGGAGAGGCGGTTGTAGAAGGGTAATCTCTTTGAACTCTAGGTGGTGGATGAGGTCGAGTGAGGAGGAATTCAATCCAATTGATATCCTCACTTAAAGCAAGGAATTGTTTTTGGGTGAAGATGCAACAAGGGCAATACCCAACATGGGTTTCAACTTGGTTGATGTTGAGGGTGTGTGGTAGGTTTGGAGAGTAAGGTGATGAGGGAATGTTATTTTGTTGTTGAGAGAGATGCATGGCTAAGAGGTTTGATAGGTCTTGTAGTTGATTAATGTCATCAACTAGGCTTTCTCTACTTGGAGATAGAAGTGGTGTGTGTTGAGTTTGGTTATCACTTTGAGGTGGAGCTTGAGTGTGAGTAACATGTAAGTTGATGGGTGAGATAGGAAGTTGAGGATGTGAGAAAACTTGTGGTGACTTAGGAGTGTCCTTAATGTAAGGAGATTGGTTGTCACTTTGAGGTGGAGCTTGAGTGTGAGTAACATGTGAGTTGATGGGTAAGATAGGAAGTTGAAGATGTGAGATAACTTGTGGTGATGTGGGAGTGTCCTTAATGTAAGGAGTTTGGTTGTCACTTTGAGGTGGATCTTGAGTGTGAGTAACATGTGAATTGATGGGTGAGATGGGAAATGGAGGATGTGAGACAACTTGTGGTGATGTGGTAGTGTTCTTGATGTAAGGATTTGATAATGCTTGATTGGGGTGATTGTTTTCTTGAGATGGTTCATGATGAGGCGTGAGTGGTTTTGGTATTGGTGTAGGTGAACTTACATTGAATTGAATGTGGTTTAAGGGTTTAGTTTCTTCCTCCAAATGGGTTTCACACTCATTTTTGCTACCCTTGATGGTTTGGATGTGTGTTTGTTAGGAGATGTCATTGGTGAGGATGATTGTGATGATGATGGTTGAGAATGTATTTATAGTGGAGGAAAGATTTAAATAAGGAATAATGAATATTTAAAGGATCAAATCCAAGAAATGTTTGTGAGTTTAGGGAAACAGTAGCTAAGTCTAGAGGGTATTTGGTCAAAAAAGGATGAAAAATACTGTTTTACCCGTTACTATTTAGGCCGGTCCCCTTAATTAGGGGTCGATCCCTTTAATATTAAGGGGGCCTCCCTTTATGAATAAAGGGGGCCGCCTACTGCCATTTCCTAGATCTTCCAAAAATTAATTTTTCTCAAAATTTTGTGTAAGGGTTTCTGTTTTGGTGGTTAATTTGCAGCAAGTCCATCCTATTATGACAATTAAGATTTTTTAGCACATAGCAAACAAGCATTCAACATTCTACATATATGAATAATTTATCTTGACAAGGGGGTTAAGTTAAAAAGGAACCAAACTTTTGTGCATTCCTAGTGGTTGTTTGGTTGCCTAAGTGCGACAATTGTGTTGATTGGGTAGTAGCGATTATTTCAACACTAAGACATGTAAAACCTAAGAAATAATCCAAATGCTCCTTGATTTAATTTTGCTCAACCAAGATTGTCAAAAATATATATTAAATTATATACTTTTGACAACAAGTAAGAGAACATTATGCATATGTGAAAAATATTTTTAGCATATCTCAACAATATGTGAAAATGATTTCTGTGCTCCCTAGTTTGAGAAAAATCTTTTAGAAAATAATAGATTGGGACTATTGTATATATGTATAATGAGATATGCATTTAAATAGAAGAAAAAGTTTGCTTATAAACTTTTCTTAATCTTGTGTTTTTGTGTAAAATAGAAACCTAGACACAAAGAGAAGAAAAGAAAAAAAAATTGTCTGTCAGGTGGGTGGTCCCCTTAAAGTCTGGGTGGTCCTCTTAAAATTAAAGGGGTCGCCCTTTATGAATTAAGGACGCCACCACCTGTTGAGAAAAAATTTTCTCAGATTTTTGACAAATGGTTCATTGATGATTATCATTTCTTTATTATGCCGAAAACTTAATCAATTTGTTCCATCATTCCTAGACCTAGACGTAAGTAGTTAAATGGCTCACGTTTAAGTGGTTTAGTTAGAATATCGGCTATGTTGTCTTCCGATGAGACCTTTTCTATAGAGATATTCCCTTTTTGAATATTATCGCGAAGAAAGTGATGGCGAATCTCAATGTGTTTTGTTCGTGAGTGTTGAACGGGATTCTTACTTAAGTCTATAGCCCCTTTGTTATCACACATTATTGGAATGTCGTCTAACCTAACGCCATAGTCTACGAGAGCTTGTTTCATCCATAGGGCTTGTTGACATGCCTTTCCGGCGCTTACATATTCCGCTTCGGTTGTGGAGATGGCAAGAGCGGTTTGCTTCTTCGAAAACCAAGATGTTAGGCAACATCCCATAAACGTGCAAACACCACTAGTGCTCTTGCGATCTACGTAATCTCCCGCATGATCCGAATCCGCATACACTATTGTTTCTATGCCGGATCCCTTAGGATACCATAATCCTAAATGCGTAGTGCCTTTAATGTATCGGAAGATACGTTTAACCGCTTCTAGGTGAGAGGTTTTGGGATCCTCTTGAAAGCGTGCACAAAGGCAAACACTAAACATGATATCGGGTCTACTTGCCGTTAAGTATAATAAACTACCTATCATGCCTCTATATTTGGTATTATCTACGGACTCACCTTCTTCGTCTCTCGTGAGTTTGGTTTCCGTAGACATAGGGGTTTTCATTGACTTAGAGTCTTCTAGTCCAAATTTCTTAAGCATTTCCTTAATATATTTGATTGATTAAAAAATATTCCATCATCTAATTGTTTTATTTATAATCTTAAGAAAAAATTTAGTTCCCCCCATCATACTCATTTCAAACTCATCATGCATGATCTTGGTAAAGTCATCACACATTTCTTGACAAGTTGATCCGAATATAATGTCATCAACATATATTTGGACAATAATGAGGTTGGGGTATTTCTTTTTAGTGAAGAGTGTGTTATCTACCATTTCCATGGAGTAATCATGTTTAATAAGAAAGGCTTTTAATCGATCGTACCAAGCTTTTGGGGCTTGTTTTAGACCATAAAGAGCTTTCTTAAGTCTATAGACATAATTAGGTTTTGCGAAGTTAATGAATCCCGAAGGTTGTGCCACATAAACCTCCTCATTGATAAAACCTTTAAGGAATGCACTCTTCACATCCATTTGGTATAACTTAAAGTCTAGTGCGCAAGCATAAGCTAAAAGTATTCTTATGGACTCTAGTCTAGCTATGGGTGCATATGTTTCGTCATAATCAATTCCTTCTTGTTGATTATAACCTTGGGCGACTAACCTAGCTTTGTTTCTAGTTACGACGCTATTTTCAACGAGTTTATTTCTATATACCCATTTTGTTCCTATAATGGTCTTTTGTACTAGTTCCTAAACATCATTTGTTTTATATTGGTTTAGTTCCTCTTGCATGGCCATTACCCAATTTTCATCTTTTAATGCCTCATTTATATTTTTAGGTTCTATTGTTGAAATAAAGCAAAAGAAATTGCTTTTGTCTTGAGCTTGCGACCTAAGAGTTCTTTGATTTAGATTACCAATAACGTTTTCTAGGGGATGAGTTTTAGATTCTTTAATATTTACAATTTGATTATTTTCTAATGAAATGTCTTCAAGATCATTGCCTATGGGTTTTGTTTTACTAACCTCAATAGCTTCTTCTTCGACTAACTCATCATCTTCCAATGGTGATGTTTTAGGCGGGGGAGGAGTTTCATCGAAAGTTACATTCAACGACTCTTCAACTTTCATTGTTTGTTTGTTAAGTATTATGTAAGCTTTACTATTTTGCGAATATCCTAGGAATGCCCACGACTATGTCACCCGATGTGACATTTGTCAACGTCAAGGCAAAATTTCGCAACGTGATGAGATGCCTCAAAACTCTATCCAAGTTTGCGAAATCTTTGACATGTGGGGCATTGATTTTATGGGGCCGTTCCCGTCTTCAAGAGGGAACAAATATATACTCAATGGCCATTGAGTATTTTATTCAAAATGGGTGAACAAAACGCTCCCCCAACCAATGACGCCGAGTTGTTTGCAAATTTCTTAATTCATCTCTTCGCCAATTCGTGCCCCTCTGCATCATAAGTGATCGCGGAACCCATTTTTGCAATGACCAATTTGCAAAGGTCATGCTTAAAATACGGAGTCCACTCATCATCCTCTCCACCGCGTATCATCCACAAACAATTGGTACACGTTGAGGAAACCCAATACGTATGTTTGGGGAGAAACGAATTCTCGAAAGGACCGAGGGCGAAAATCGTGGCCTCTGGTCGATACATAGATGGAGGCACATTTTCGCCCACGACCTTTACAATAATTCGTTTCAAACCACCGATTGGATACCCAACTAGTCCACTTGTTTGTGTGAAGATACTCGTTGGAGAGACGAAATGAGTGACTCCGTATTTTTAACATGACCATTGCAAATAGGTCATTGCAAAAATGGTTCCGCATCACTTATGATTGGCACGAGGGCACCGACCTGGCGAAGAGAGATTTAAGAAATTTTTTCAAACAACACCGCCGTCATTGGTGGGACGTCTTTTGCTTCAACCCATTTTGATTAAATAATCAATGGCCACGAG
Organism: Tanacetum coccineum; assembly: GCA_026074375.1. Classification (NCBI taxonomy): domain Eukaryota; kingdom Viridiplantae; phylum Streptophyta; class Magnoliopsida; order Asterales; family Asteraceae; genus Tanacetum; species Tanacetum coccineum. The sequence goes on along the minus strand of BQNB010074218.1, from coordinate 13,872 downwards.
TAATTATATTGTTCCTCTTAGAAGACGGGAACTGCCCCCATAAAATCAATGCCCCACATGTCAAAGAGATTTTCGCAAACATGGAATAAGTTTTGAGCATCTCATCACGTTGCGAAATTTGCCTTGAACGTTGACACATGTCACATCGGGTGACATAGTCGTGGGCATCCTTGTAGATCGTGGGCCAATAGAAACCTGAATCGAAGATCTTTTTAGCGGTGTAATTGGCACCGTAGTGTCCCCCAGTGGGTCCACTGTGGCAAAAGCTTCAAGAATGTCCAAAAGCGTACTTCCCCGAAACACAACGCCTAATCACATGATCAACACAAATTGTACACAATGGAGGGTCGTCCCCAAAAGTAGTGTTTTTTACGTCTTGGAAAAACTTTCTTTTCTGCTGAGACGACATCCCTTTGAACACAAAAATTCCCCGCATGGTAGTTTGCAAAATCTGCAAACATGGGGCAATATCATCACCACGAAATGTAATCCCCAACCAAGTGTCTCGAGAGGGAAATGTTTTCGTATTTTCCTTTTTCTCGAGATTCGCTTTGATGGGGTTTTCAAGTCTGGAAGGTGGTCTGCGGCGAGATATTCTGCTCCTTTTTTATCACGATAAACGACAACGAAATTCTTTGATAAGCAAAATCCACCGGAGCAATCTTGGCTTTAGCATCCTACTTAGCAACAAGAACTTTGAGAGCGAATGTCCGTATTACACATGCTTTTGGACCAGACAAGATATGCCGGATTTCTCAAAAGCAATACACAACAGGCAGTAATTCTTTTTACTGTTGTAGTGAAAAGTGATATGAGCCTCGTCAAAGTTTTGCTTTGCCAAGTGTATCAGCAGAAATGCATGGTTCTTACTTGTGCTCTATGACTGCCCCCATATCAAAATCACTTTCAACCACACATTATTTTCAAAATGGCAAGTCCCATCGGAGCAACTAGAATTGGAGCCTGGGTTAACTTCATCTTAAGGGTTTCAAATGCTTCGATGCATTCCTTTCGAGAATATCCACGTAGTTCATTTCAGGATGTGAGTCATAGGCCGGGCGATTTTGGAAAAATCCTGAATAAATCGTCGGTAGAATCCGGCGTGACCGAGAAAACTGCGAATACCCTTCACGGTAGTGGGATGAGGCAATTTTGCAATGACATCAACTTTTGATTTATCAACCTCAATCCCAGACTTAGAAATCTTATGGCCAAGGACTATTCCTTCCTTGACCATAAAGTGGCATTTTTCCCAATTTAGCACAAGATTGGTGTCTTCACACCTTTGGAGCATTTTGTCTAAATGGGAAAGGCAAGAGGAGAAAGAATCACCAAAAACTGAGAAATCATCCATGAAGACTTCCATGGTTTTCTCAATCATATCATGAAAGATTGCAACCATACACCTTTGGAACGTGCCTGTGGGATTGCATAACCCAAAAGGCATGCGACGATAGCAAATGTCCCGTAAGGGCAAGTAGAAGGTAGTCATATTCATATCAAGTGGGTCATCGGATTTGCAAATTAGCCGGAGAATCCGTCCAAAAAGCAATAGTACTCATTTCCGGCTAATCTTTCAAGCATCTGATCCATGAATGGTAAAGGGAAATGGTCTTTACGAGTTGCATCATTGAGTTTTCGGTAGTCGATTCAAACACGCCAAACCCGTAGACCAACCTAGAGGTATTAACCATTTTCCTATTATTTCTAACCACGGTTATGCCTACCCTTCTTAGGTGTACCAAAGAACCGGCCCTTACCCGGGGACTGTCAGAGAAGGAAAATTATCCCGGCATCAAGAAGTTTGATAACTTCTTGCTTAATAACTTCATGGATTTTGGGGTTAACTCTTCTCTGATGTTGAACTACGGGTTTGGCATTTTCTCCATCAAAATCTTATGGGTGCAAAACTGTGGATCTATCCCCTTAATATCAGAAATCTTCCAAGCTAAGCATGTTTTTGTGCGACTTTAAGACCTTGATTCAGTTGCGGTTTTTATCCTCCATCTTTCAAGTTTTTTAGCGATTATGACGGGTAATTTGGTCATCACACCCTCCAAAAATGCATACTCAGATGGTGATGGTAAGTCCATTGAGTTCAAGGTCGGAAGGATCTTCATATGAAGACTTTAAACCTTTTTAAGGCACATTGAAATTCATAAATCTGGTGTACGGAGGGAGATTTGGGTCACTATTGATTACACTTAACAATTCCTCAAGGTAAACAGTATCTCCCTCAGAATCATAGATGCCGTCAACACCTGGTGGTATTGAATCATCATGTTCAAGAAATTTGTCGATCTCTTCCATTAGAAAATCACTTCCTCCGAAGGGAGTGAAAGATGGAGAGCGAGAGTCGATACATAAGGTCCTAAAAAGAAGTGGGTTGCCACTTATTCAGAAATTCAAGACTTCTTGAACAATTCTTCAACAAGCAATGTCAAATAACATCGACTCGGTTAACCGATTCAATTGATATGTAGTGAGAAAGTCTTTAGTTAAACACCAACTTGAAGGATCACGGAATTGGTCACGGCCTAAGGGTCATTTGTTCACCGTGAACATCGATCAAGGCACGTGCCGTCCTCAAGAAAGGTCTTCCTAAGATTAGGGGAACCCGAGGATCGGCAACGTAAACAACGACACAAATCGGCAGGAAAGAAAACTTTCCAACTTATCACGAAAACATCCTCCTATCGCCGTTGGAGTAGAAATCGTTCGTTCGGCAAGTACAAGTATCATTCGGGATTTCGTGACAAAGCTGGGAGAACTTAGTTCTTTCAAATGGAGAGAGGCATAATGATTTTTGATGCTTGCCACGAGATCTTCGTGGCCAAGGCCTTAAGCATTCATTCATCTCCGAAAAACACACGGTTAAAAATACTGCCTGGGGACCTCCAAGTTTCTCGGGAAACTTTTTTAGGATAACCGCCGAGCAACCCATCGTTACTGTTGTCTTTGTCAACTCAATCATTCTGTATCCTTGTCATTGAAGGAGCTTTCTAAACAGTTGAGCAAATTTGGGCATGAGTAGAGAGAGCGTCGCAAAACTTAGCTCAAATGGAATTTGCCGAAAAATCTCCATAAATTTTGAAGCTAGAAGATTTGTTCCCCCTTTTCACCGAGCTTTTCTTTGTTGGCCCTACGAAGGGATAAGACAAGGTTGGCTCACCAATTTGGTCATTAGTTTGGTACTACTGGAGGTTGGATGTGTTTCGTTGCCTGAGTTGCACCGTATCCTTTGTCACCACCGGGTATCATTATCCTTCCTTTAGAGTAGAAGAAATATTGAGGTTCCATTAAAGGAACCACCGCTTCGGTTAGTGATTGCCTATTCACATCACCATTCCGGTTAGCCATGGTGTATATGCTTGGAAAGAACCGAACCCGAATGTAGAAAGCGGTATTACATTTACGACTATGGTGGATCAGTCCGTTATATTTGGCCATTTGGATTGTTGCATAACCGCGTCATCATCTTTGCCTTAGTTTTATCAAAATCGGGCTTAGACAACACCTGGTGCTGGTGGAACTGGAGCATGGAAAAGTCGTGGGGTTGATTAATCTGGGGTTGGTAAACTTGTCCTTGATTGAAATTATTACCCCGATTTTGGTTGAAAAAAGTTCCCCTGATTTTTGGTGTTTGGATGGTTTTTTGCATAGGAGGAAAACCGGAGGTCGAATGTGGTTTGGCCAACCAATCTGAGGTCGTTAACTGGCATTCCCTTGGTTGTAGTTTAACTTCGCGGCTTTGTGACGACCGTATTCTTTGATATTGTCACGAAGAAATAATTGCTCAACGGTGCTGGACAATTTGTTCAAGAATGACCACCCCCCAATTACACAACTTCTGGCTCGACCGCTTTTACGGCGCGGGAGTTTGTGAGCGGAGCATGGGATGAAATCTTCTTATAAGGGAGTCAAATGCTTTACCATAACTTTGAGTTCTTAGACATCGGGAGAAGATCCGGAGGTGGAAGTGCTTGCACTCCCTTTAGCAAACAACGGTTGCTTCGTGATTGCGACTTGGATTTTTGCTACTCGGATTAGTTTCTTAGACATCATCGGGCATTTTATCCAAAAAGTTAACCACCCGCGGCGGAATTCAATGAATCTTGATCATTTGTGTTGAAGCTAATAGAATGTATCGAGTTTATGCAATTCTGAAAACCATGATGCGGCATGCCCTAAGAAGATCCATTGAATCGGTCACAAGCTATCATAAAACGTTACGTCAAATCTTTGCTGAAATCTCGTGATTTTTAGTTCTAAGAATTGACGTTTTATGAAGGGGGAAAGAATTTGTTAAGAATTTTCGACACAAGATCATCCCATGTAGAATCGCTTGAGGAGGGTTCTTTGTCAAGCCAAATACGGGCTGCCCCTCGATGGAAATGGGAAAAGCCATAAGCTTAACCCGAACGTACTCGGGACGTTCGGAACTTCACGTAGAAGTGATCTTGTTGAAAATATCTGGATGTTAGCATTGTGGTTCTTCTTTATCGTGGACAAAAAATTGTTTTGTTATGTGAACAAGGTAATAAGCAGAAACCGATGCTTGTATCTCAAAATGTTTGCCTTTGATCTCGGTAACAACCGAATTGCATCCTCGTACCGCCTCGGTGGGTGCTCCATCGAGCAATTGAGCCATAGTACGATTATATCCATCTGTAACTATGGGAGGATTTTGGGTTTCTCAAGATATGTGAATTCAACAGAAGTTTTGTCGGACTAGGTTTGTTGTCGACGTTTTTCGGGCTGAGAACGAGTGCGCATGCACAAAATAGGAAATATCAAAATAAAATATACACTAAATTTTTTGGTTTTTCAATGATTTATTCACAACTGAGATTTTACCGGACAATGATAAAATGACAACTTTCAACCAAATAATCTACGTTACATCACGGTAAGCTCTCCAAAAAGAAAAACTCACAGGTGATGCGGATGCGTTGTGGGTGAAAGAATAGGCGCTGAAGCTTATTTCTCCTTTCGGGTCTTAGTTCCTGGAACAAACCCCTCCTTATAACCCACTTTTTTAGTTATGTTTAACTTCACCTGAGCCCGTACGTCGTAAGAGACACAAATTGCAAGTTTTTGAATCTTTTGTTCGAGTTTGGTATTAGAATAATAAATATTTTGGGTATTTTTACCAATTTTGTGAATTTTATTTCTTTTTATGGACAGATGATTATTATATTTATGGTTTTATATTTTTTTTTTATTATTTTTTATTATATGAAATTATACTAATAAAAGAAATGAAAAATATTATTTGTACTTTTATATTTTTTTTTTGGTATTTTTACCAATTTGTGAATTTTATTTCTTTTTATGGAAAATGTTTTTATATTTTTTGTTTTTCTTTTGTTTCTATATGATAATTATACTAATAAAAGAAAATGAAAAATATTTGTGTACTTTTTATATTTTTGTAGAAGAAAATATTCACAAATTCAAACACAAATTGTCAAACGTAACGATAATCGTTTTCACAGCCTCCCCGGCAACGACGCAAAAAATTGACTCGATGATAATATCTATATATATATTATAAGCAAACACTCAACCAATTACCTTTGCACAAGGAATGGTTAAAAGTTCACCAAAATAAAATATATATGTAGCCGGAGTATGATTCCCGGGTCGTTATGTCCCAACGAGGCTTGAATGGAAAATCAAATTGACGGATTGATGATTGATGTTTGAATATGACAAGGTTATGATTGGTTTTCTATTTCTACAAGTTAAATATGCAAAAACGATTAAATAAAACCTAAAAACGAAAGCTATATAACTTAAAACCTAAAACGGGCACGAAAAACGAGGGCTAAAAACCTAAATTTTTTTATAAAAATTACACTAAGTGGAGAAAAAGTGCAGAAATTTGACAAAATTAAAAGCCCCAAAAAAAAAATTTTTTTTTTTTTTTTTTATTTTTTTTCTAATGGATAAGGCTTAATATTAAACTAATTAAAACTAAACCTAATAATAATTAAACTAAAACTAACAAGGACTAACAATGGACTAACGACAGGGACTATTTGTGACAAAAGACCAAAATAAATTCTTTTTTCCTACCATCGAACCACAACCACGATTTTAGTCCAAGTCCCCAAAAAGTGCTGATTTTAAAAAGTCGTTTTTAGCCAAAACGCAAAAACACGGAAGTTCTGCAAAAATGTTTTTAAGCAGCCTTTAATAAAGACACTTTGCGAAAATAAGCATTTTATAAGCTCCAAAAAGCCAATTTAGCTGCTGATTGCAGAAAGTAAGCTAAAATTTTGGTTTTTGGTATTTTGGACACTACAAACTCAAATAAGCTCAAATTCAAAAAAGGAGAGATGTTTTGGAAAACTTATATGTTGCTTAATCTGATTCCAAAAAGCTTTTTCAACCAAACACAACTTAACTTAACTCAATTTGCATCAAAAAGTAGTAAACTCTAACTTTTTCTTAAATAAGCCAAATTCAAAATAAGCTAAAATCACCAATAAGCCAAATGAAAAGTGGGCTTTTTGGAAATAGCTTACTAATGGAGTCCTATATTAAGGACACCTATTCACTTTGTTAAATAAGCCACTGAAATAAGCACAATAAGCACAAATGACTACACTACTATTTTTGGATTTTAATGAAAATAAGCACTTTTAGACCTAAAATAAGCTACTGAAATAAGCTCAAAAACTTGAAAACAAACTCAAAACACATGACTAAACCCCCCCAAATTTAGTTCACCCTTCAATGAGCTATGTAAAAAATCTTATACTAAAACCTAACCTAACTATACCTAAAGTGTGATCAAAATTGTGAAAATACTGAAACCATAAATAGGAAATTTTAGACATTCTTTTTGACCCATTTGCTCTTAAACCTATAAAACAGATTTAAATCCTTTATGACCAGATTTTTAATGTATTCTAATGATTAAAATGGACTCAAAACAACTCTTAAACATTACCCAAACTTAAAATCAAAGATTATGCATGCACAAACCATAAAAACACCACAAATTTGACATATGCTTAGAAAATCATAAAAACATTATAAAGCTAATTTAAAACTTATTAAGACTATCTATTAGACCATTTTAAAGCTAATGAATATGACTTGAGAACCCAAGACAGTTAAAAATCCAACAGTTCAACTACCGGTACTAACTGGAGTTAGTACCGCTAGCTTTAAAAGTTAGTACCGCTAGTTCTAAGTTAGTACCGCTAGTTCTAAAAACCTCTTAAAGTTTTCAAAAGTCATTTTATTTCAAGCTGATTGGATTCTAATTTGTTAAAAACAGATTATCAAATGACAAAATAAGGTACTTATGAACAGATTTCAATCAGTGATAAGCACTTAAATAAGCTAAATTAATCTAACAGTATTAACTACACATGCTACCAGTACTAACTAGGAAAGTTGCACAAATCATTTTTGAACTGAAATCTAAGCAGGATAAGCACTAAACAACATAATAAAGCATAAATAAGCAAATATAAGTAACAAATAAGCTCTATAAGCAGTTCTACAATAAGTAAGAAAATCGAGAAAAAGAGAGACTTACAACACCCTTGCTTAAACAGGGCTGCTTAAGCTTTTACAAGCTGATCTACAAGCTCTAGCTTGTCAAAGACAAGCTAGTAATGTCCATAAGCACATCCTTTGTTTGCTTATCATCCAAAAAAGTAAGCTGTGGTATTTTTGGGTGACCTTTTTTTTTATTTCTCCTTAACTACTTACCCTTTTTAAGTTACTTAGTTAAAACAGCTTATCATTAAGCTATATTGAAAGCTTTTAAAACACAATTAAGCACTGGTTAATAACTTGAGAACTTGGAATTCAACAATTGGATTTCAACATAAAAAAAACTCATTGCTTCATTAATTCTTAAAAACAATACAAAGCTGAAAGAACAGTTGCAATAAGCTTTTAAAAGACTAAAATGACTTAATTTAAATTACAATTAAACTACAATAAGCTAGAATGCCTTTTTGGCTTACAAAAGGGTCCTATTTATACTAGTTTCTTCATCCTTGGTCTTCCAGGATGTGCTTCTTTTGTGAGACAAAAACCACAATGTGTTTGTTGTGTGAGAGCATTCTTAGACGAATCCCAGCCTTCAATTTCTTTTGTGCTTCTTTTGAGTCAATCACAGCCATCGAAATCACTTGGAAATGGTGAGGGATTGCCAACATGGCAATTATAAGCATGGGGGAAGGGGGGAATAGTGGAGTGGTTGAAATAATTTATCTAGGGTGTTGAGTGTTTTGCAGGGAGAAGGTATGGAAAGACATCCCTACTCTGTACCTGGGTTTTGTTGGGCGGGAAAGATGGAGTTTGGGAAGGTTGGCAGCTTTGGCCCTCATCTCTTATAACCTTATTGTAAACAGGATTTGTAAATTCAGCCTTGTCTTGTTCATTCATAGTATTATCAACTTGAGGTTTGGCAATTTTAGTCCCTCAATTTGTATTTTCTTCACTTGGTTGACTTTTGACTTTGACTGACTTTGCTTCGATTTGACTTTGTCTTTTCCATCCCGTGCTTGGTTTGGTAGTTTTTGGCTTTCTTTTTGAATATCCGTTCCTGCATAATTCAAATGCAAACATACAAATACAATGTATTTTTGGTATGTTTTTAGTCTTTTAAGTCCGTTTTTAATGGAAAATGGTATGTGTAATTAAGCACATACCACAGACCCAAAAACCTAAACCATTGGAAACACAGGGTTCAAGGAACTCAAGATCAGTTTGGAATAACACAAGTAGGGTAAATCACAGAAATTTCTCAAGTGACTATAGGCATCCTCATCAAAGAAGGTCTTTTATCCCATCAGCAGTGAGAGTAGTACTTCAAGGGAAGGTTTGAATCTGTACTGTTAGATCTAAAATGTAACAAGCAGGACCGCACAAAGTATGCTCGTACATTTTTACCTAATACTTGCTAGATCAAATATATCAAAATCAGCAGTACTTTCCACAAATATCTTGCCCATATTTCAAGACCAGTGTTTTGCCACAAGGTACTGGGTAGACCTTATTTATACAAGAATGGTTATGTAAGCTTCAGCTCTTCAACCACCCACAGCGGTTTTTCATTACAAGAACTGTGACAGACCAAAAAGCCAAAGCCAATTATAAATCTAAATGGGTTTAAGAAAGAAAGTATGCTAGGAAACACAAGCAAAGGTACTTCCACAGGACTAAGGGGTGAAAAGAGAGTGTTGTGAACAAGTCCAACACAAACATGGAGACCAAAGGGGGGCTTATCTAGATCATAGGCACAAGTAATAAGGATCTTAACAATCAAGAAATTTAGAGTATGTAACTCCATTAGGGGAATCAAGTCATTAATGACTTGGGGGTTCCTTAAGAGAGTTTTAACTCCTTTAAATGGTGGTGTGCAGGGCAATCCAGAAGAGGAACTAAAAGATCATGCTATTATTGATAGTGGTTGCTCTGGAAGTATGACAGGAGACAAGGACAAACTCTCAGATTTCAAGGATTACAAAGGAGGTTATGTAGCTTTTGGTAATGATCCTAAAGGAGGAAGAATCACAGGAAAGGGAACCATCAAGACATCATGCATAGATTTTGAGAATGTCAGCTATGTGAAGGAACTCAAATTCAATCTCCTATCTGTCTCTCAGATCTGTGACAAAAAGCATAATGTTCTCTTTACTGATACTGAGTGTCTAATTCTATCACCAGAATTTAAGATTGTTGATGAAAACCTTGTGCTTCTCAGAGCTCCTAGAAAGAATGATGTATACAGTCTGAATCTCAAGAGTATCATTCCTTCTGGAGGAGTAACATGTTTAGTTGCAAAAGCATCTGAAGATGAAGCTATTTTGTGGCACAGAAGATTGGGGCACGTAAACTTCAAGAATATCAACAAATTGGTTAAGAGCAATCTGGTCAGAGGTTTACCTTCTAAGACATTCAAACATGATCATTCATGTCTGGCTTGTAGAAAGGGTAAACAACATAAGGCTTCTTGCAAGAAGCTTGAGGAGAAAACAGTTAGAGAACCCTTAGAGTTGCTCCATATGGATTTATTTGGACCTGTTTCAGTAGAAAGTTTGAACAGGAAAAAGTACTGCTTAGTGGTAACTGATGATTGCAGTAGATTTAGTTGGGTGTTTTTCTTGGTCTACAAAGATGAGACATATGACATACTTCATGATTTGATTGTGGGCTTAGAAAACAAGCTAAGACGAAAAGTGAAGACCATCAGGTATGACCATGGGACAGAGTTCAAAAATAAGTTGATGAATGAATTTTGTGCCAAGATGGGGACAATCATGATAGAAGATCAACTTCTGGTGGATGTCCAAAACGGTGTTGCTGAGAGAAAGAATAGGACTCTCATTGAGGCAGCTAGAACCATGCTTGCAGATTCACTTCTACCAATTCAATTCTGGGCTGAAGCAGTACATACTGCTTGTTATGTACTAAACAGGGTATTGGTGACTAAACCTCAAATGAAGACTCCCTATGAGTTGTTAATGGGAAAATCTCCTAACATCAGCTTCATGAAACCATTTGGATGTCCTTTGACTATATTGAACACCATGGATCATTTGAGTAAATTTGAAGGAAAATCAGAGGAAGGATATTTGTTGGGTTACTCCACTAACAGCAAAGGTTTTAGAGTATACAATAGGGTCACCAGAAAAGTACAAGATTGTCTTCATGTGGATTTTCTTGAGGATCAGATGAATCAGAAAGGAAAAGGTCCTGATTGGATGTTTGACCTTGATATTCTATCTCCTTCACTGAACTACATTCCTGTAAGGAAAGAAAATCAAGTTGATACTGCTGTAAAACAATCAAATTCAGTTGACTTTGAAGATGTAGATGATCAGCAGTTTATAGTTCATGGTTCAAGCTCCATTGGGAACAAAGCTGTTTCAGAAGCCATTACAAATGATGCTCAGAACAAGGATTCTGATGAAAGTACTGTTGTTAAAGAAGTTCCATTGACTATAGAAGACCAAGATCTACAAAAGGAGTTTGAGAATCTAATGCTTCAAGAGATCATTGATCATACTCATATGGAAAATCAAGGAATTGCATCTGAAAAGAGAAAAGAAAAAGACAAAGAAATTTATGATCTATCAGAGTCTGATGATGATTTGCCTAAGGATGGAATTTTTCATGGAAATTCCTTTGATGATGAAAATAAAGATACTGAGGAAGAGATAGATCTTGATATCAACAATATGGATAACACCATAAATGTTAGTTCTTCTTCAACCATACAAAAAACGTTTTTAACAATGAAATTATTCCATTTCTAAAATCTTTAAAAGACATCTTCAATGTGTTTGATAAAGATCTTTTAAATGAAATAACAAAAGTACAAACAATTTTTCGCCAAATAGAAACGGCTGTTCAACAGTTTTCAGTTGATAAACAATGTTTGGAAATTGCTAAGAAAGAAATTCTTTTGGAAAATGATCGACTCTTACAAAAAATCATGTCTCACGATGTTTTGTTAACTATGATGAGTTCCTATTCTTGAATAATGATTCGTTAAATATGGAAATGAAAAATATGATTCGTATGAAAAGTGTTTGAATCTTGATGCTGAGCTTTCCAAATCAAAACAAGCTTATAATGATCTTTTAAAAAATCATTCACAACTTGAAAAACATTGTATTTCTCTCGAAGTGTTAATGCAATTAAAACAGGAAGTTTTTCAAAACGATGATTCTTATGTTAGTCAAAACATTGTTGAAATTTCAAAATATTTTGAAATCAATGATTTGAAAGCTCGGTTACAAGATAAAGACACGACCATTTGTAAGTTGAAGGATAGCATCAAATCTTTGAGTAAGAATACTAAGGAAGAGGAATGTTTAATCAGATAAATTGAACTAGAGCCCATAAATATAGGAACGGGATAAATATTGTGGCAAATTGCTTCTGAGAACGAACTCTTGAAATGAAATTAATCATGAGAAACAGGTTTTTTAAAGATCAGCTTGAACTCAATCAAACATACACGTTTTCGTCATAAGAACATATTGATCTTAATTAACAATGTGAAGCTTAAAACTGTGGAAAATGAGGATTTAAAAGCTCTTCAAGACAAGGTTTTTGTGATAAAATCATTGAAAAACGATTTACGAAAATTAAAAGGGAAAGAAATTGTTGAAACTGTTGTACACATACCTTCTCCGCCACCACTATTGCTCCAGCATGTTCAAGCTTGATTAGAACCACAGTCGCCTCATAGGTTTATTGCAAAATAGGGAAAGTTTCACATAGACTATACTTAGGAACACTCCAAGAACAAGCTAATATTCTCGGGAAATAGTCGATCAAGCAAGGCGAAACAACTTTAGATAGCGAGTTAACTTTCCTGTAAGTATGCCAAAAGAATTCAGGATTTCTTGTATATGTCAAGATACGTGCGCTAATTGCGAAATACTAGTGCTAAAAGTTACTGTCAAACCCATGAACAATGTCAAGAAAGTTAGGTTTGCGAACCTCTCACATCCTCAAGCAACATTAAACAGGTAGAGTCTTCTAATACATCAAATTCTAACACACCTGTGTTGTCTTCTACAGGAGTGAAGTGTTCTACTAGTAATTGCGGATCAAAGCCTTCAAGCAATAAAAAGAATGAGAATCTCGCGAAACACCAGTCGGAAACAATAAGAATAAATAGAAGCCCAACCTAAAAAGTGAATAAAGTGAATCATGATGTTAAGCCTGTTGTATATGTTGAATGTTAAGCCATTCACAGTCAAAAGAAAAATTTGAAAATCTCTGTGCTACTTGTAAAATCAATATTTGATAGGTTCAAAGCTAAAATGTCTTCTTGATCTTGTGCTAAATGGGAATAACCGTACTAAATTTGCTAAGCAACATTGAAAACAAAATGTTTGGAAACCTACGGGTCATGTATTCGAGTAAAATAGCTAAGGTTGTAGAATCTAAGAATGCTAACCACTCAGAACCCAAACAAACCTTGGGATCCAATGCAACAGATATTCCATCCTCTTTCTCTCTTGTCATGACAGTTGTCCAATTGTACACTAGTATCATGACTCCGGATGATCGAAACACATGACAGGGAATCGCTCTCAGCTCATGAAATTTGTCATAAAAGTATTGGGTAACTGTTAGATCGGGAATGAACCAATTGCAAGGATTATAGGTGATGGTGACTATCAGAACTGGAACCTTATATCCTCAAGGGTATACTACGTTAAAGGACTTGGACATAATTTGTTTTCTGTTGGTCAATTTTGTGATGCGGATCTTGAAGTTGCATTTCAGAAAAACATTTGCTTTATTCAAAATTTGGAAGGTGTTGATCTACTTTTAGGGTCCCGAGACACAAATTTGTACACAATTTCCCTTGATGACATGCTTAAATCATCTCCGATCTCTCTTCTATCCAAAGCGTTAAAGACTAAGAGCTGGTTATGGCACCGTCGATTATCTCATCTCAACTTCGGTACTCTTAACAAGCTAGCCAAAGACGGTCTTGCACGAGGTATTCCAAAGCTTAAATTTTAGAAAGATCATATGTGTTCAGCATGTGCATTAGGAAAAAGCAAGAAATCCTCTCATCAACCCAAAGCTGAGGACACTAACCAAGAGAAACTATATCTTTTGCATATGGATCTTTGTAGCCCGATGCGTGTGAAGAGCATTAACGGGAAAAAGTACATCTTGGTGATTGTAACGATTACTCTCGATTTACTTGGGTTAAATTTCTAAGATCAAAGGATGAAGCTCCTGACGCTATCATCAAAGGCGTAAAAAATATTCAAGTTCGTTTGAATGCCACTGTCCGTAATGTTAGAACAGATAATGGAACTGAATTTGTCAATCAGACTCTATGATTTTTATGAAAATGTC
>BQNB010074217.1:4476-28660 GCA_026074375.1 Tanacetum coccineum | reverse complement strand
TTTCAATACTTTTAAAACTTTATTGTCAGACTTGTCAATACGGCGTATTCAGAATTCTGAATGCGGCGTATTTGACCTTTGACCCGTATTTGGTTATTTTTCTTACATGTTTCAATACGGCGTATCTACCACCATAGATATGGCATATCGACGATACTGTACATTTATCATTTTGATTTTCTTATTCTAAACCGGCGTTTACTTATAGATACAATAGTTATGATTTTCTTTATGATTAAGACAGAAAGTACTAAACATGAATGAAGAAAGTTGTGGTATGAAAATAATCTAGAATCTTATGTGTGTTGGCCATGCTGGTATTTAGATGCTTTTCGCAACACAACACACATAGTTGCTTATAATCTCATCATAAAGGATCATACCGAGCAAATCCTATGGAGTTTTTATTTCAATTCTTTATAATTTTTATCTTTCATGTTAAATTTATACAACATGGGCATTGTATATCTCAAGTGGAGGGAGGAGAATTAGAACGCTACTTGTCCTTATTTTCACAAGAATATGCTAAATTTGTGCTTAAATTTTAAAAAATTTAGCATGTTTTTGTTGATTTTTTTTGGGGAAAGGTAAATTTATAAAAAGAAAAGCCAAAATTGGCAAAAGCTGTACAAAGAGAAACCAAAGTGAAAGGGTTAGGCTACATCCCTAAACCCTACCCAACCTTTGGCTAGAAACAAAAAGGCAATGGACAAATCTCATGCTCAAATACATAATCCCAATTAATACAATAGAGAAGACTAAAAACTAAAAATAACAAATTCATAGTCACTTGATACCGACTGCAATCTATAGATTCCATAAAGAAGCTTATACTTACTGAAAAGACCAGCAAACTTTGAATCATCATAACATGTTGAGACCAATCAACACATTTTGAACCATCACCATAAGCTAACCTCAACCAGCAAGAACATAAGAAGCTATAAGCATTACAATCCACATCATTACTCCTATTGCAGTCTTGAAACTGGATGAAAACCAAATAAGTAATCACCCAAACACCCCGTCTTATTAAAAAACCTTGCCAAGTAGAACCTTGAGTTAAACACCTTATGCAAGGAAAAAGAGTACAAGGGTTTCATAAGAAAGCATAAACAGAAGCCTTAGAAGATCCTTCATAATTCTTGCCAGCAACATCCATATGAGACCAATCACCATTCAAGAACTGAACATAGCCACTCATAGACAGGAAACCAGGAGAGAAATTAACAAAAAAGGACAATCAGGACAACTCCAAACCATAGAAACCAAGTCACTACACCACCACTCAGCCTTCCAAAGAGAGGAGAGCCTAAAAGCCAACCTGTCAATCCTCATAAGAGGCCATAACCCGCACACATAACCCTTATTTCATATTGTGAGGAATAATCCTATTTCGTTTCCCCCATTTTACAAAAATATCACAAATATATGAGTGTGTCAGTGATTGTAGTAAACTTTAGAACTTGGCTTGGTATACTATTTGAGACCACCATAATGAGTATTATTTTTATAATTAGAGTAACTTGTCTAGATTGGTAAATTTCTCGGATTAAACTAAGAAGCTTATGTCATTTACAAATATTATATGATATTAACTAACTACACTGGTTAGTTAACCCTCGTATAAAAGTATTTTGTTACTCTCATTTTTAGAGTAAGATACCCTTAGAAAACCCTTCTGAACCATTCCTTTTGTTTCTTACACCACTAAAATATGTTTCGTTGCACCTTTACACCTTAGCCTACCATGTAGATTAAAGTCCGTGGTTGGTTGCTAGTTGCTTTTGTGTAAAAGTATGTACTTCCTGTGTTCGTGTGTGTATTTTTTATCTTTGGTTAGGTCAGAAATTGCACATTGCAATGGAAATGTGAAAGTAGTTTCTTTTATTTTTTCGTGTGTATACTACTTTCACTATTATTTTAATTTCTGGGTCATGAGCGTTATGGAATTATTATCCAGAATTATTATGATCGCGAAGTGGTGAAATTTTACACCTTTATTCATTTTGATTTGTTTATAAAAAAATACAAAAATACAAAAAAGTGTAAGATAGAAAATAAGGAGAGGATCATCTAAACTTAACCGATTTTATTTTATGAGATAATCGATTATTTGTTGGTACGGGCTATAAACCATCGATGTAAATTATTGTTGTATATTATTTGAAGTTGGTCGTAAATTTAACCAACTATGTATTTTTTGTATTAAGTGGTAGATATTGCCACTATTGTTATACTATATTATGGATGAATGGGAGTTGGTTGTTATGGGAACACCAAATAGGTTTATTTTTATGGATCGATGAGAATGATGATTAAGACATCTTTGAGTCTAATTCTTGTCTACCAAACAAAGCGTGTGTTTTCCGTGTTAAAGCGTGAGTTGGTCGGTGATTTGTGTCTTTTTCAAGGTTGTGGTCGGGAAAGTAGCTAGCAACACTATTGTTTATTGGTTGAACTTAATCTATCCTATTTCGTTATTTTATTTTACACCATTTATATATGTTTCCCATGCCTAATCCCTACCATGTATTATTCTTCATCCTAACCTTTGGTTTACTCGAATGAGAGAGTGAGCAATCACATATGTCTCATTCATGGATTTTGATATGTATGTATGGTTTTTTCGCCCATGTTGGTGTAATACTATAGGTGAAGATTACTTATTCCTATTCTTTAGCTTATTTGAGTTAAGGAGTGAGCAATCACAAGTGTCGCGGTCATGGACTTGGACATGCATTTGTGGTTTTGTCGCCTTTTCTAGAATATTGGTATCGATAGAGATTGAAAAGAGTGATCAACCCTTAAGCCTTGTCATATTTACCCAATTTACCTTTCTAGACTGGTTATTCCTTAACTTTAGTGGTGGGAGATTGTGTATCCTTTGCCATAGCTTTGATAGAATACTTGTCATGAATGAGCAATTGAACGCGAAACTACTTAATGTTACCACATAGGATTAGTTGGAGTGATTGAGTGATTACATTTTCTTATTTTAGGTGTTTTGGGTTTTGGCACTAGTTATTGAATAAAAAACTTAAAGGGGAATAGGGGATGGTAAAAAATTCCTAGACTTTGTTTGGGATAAGTTTTCATAATTAAATCTAAGTCTACTTGGAGGACAAGTAGAATTCAAGTGGGAGGATATTTTGATGACATCAAATATCGTCTATTTTATTAGCATCCAATTTGTTCCCATTTATATTGCTCGTTTTATATTACTTTATATAAGATTTGATACTTAATTGTTTATTTTTGAATTCAGTTATTATCGAGCAATTGGCGAAAGATGGAGAAAAGAACGTGTTGTTTCTGGAGCATAAACGAAGAAGTTCGAGAAAAGTTACTGATCTGAAGAATACGACGTATCATTCTAGATAGATACTTCGTATCCCAAGACTTAGATGAATTCAAGACCATTGCTTGACTTTGAAGAATACGTCGTATCCACATCAGCAGATACGCCGTATATAAAACCTTGGTCAACTTTCAGAACAAGCATGTTTTACTTTGAATATGCCGTATCCAAAAGACCTCAATACACCGTATTGAGTGGCGGTTGAAGATTATTCTAGAATATTATAATCATGGAGCCCATGCTGAAGACCCCATATACGTCGTATTGGACCCCTCTAATATACCGTATCGACCAGATTTCCAGACTTATAAATAGAAAACCTAGCATTCAGTTTTCAGTGGGCAATAAAGAAGCTTTTAACCAGCAACTACGATTCTCAGACGATTTTAGAAGACAATAAGGTCCTGAAAGTTGCATTCTTTCCACTAGAAAACCTTTTGTAACCAGTATACTCCGCTATAGGTCGTTCGGTTAGCGTATCGTTCTTTATGAATTCTACTTTAATTGTTCTGAATATGATATTGTGTATTATTACAAATATTATAGGCTAATACATGTAGGTAGCCAAGTTTATGATAATTTAGTGTTTTGATTTATTTATATTGATTGTTTACTCTTTCGTTACATGTCAATTATGTTTATCACTTCATACCCGTTTATGGCTTGATTATGTTTTCATCTATCATTCAACTGGATCTAGGATTACAAATAAAGCGATGTAATTAATCGTTATTAGGCTGTAGGCTAGAGTCTGGGATAGATATTACATACAACTTATCTATATATCTGGATCAGTAGGATTACAAATAAAATCCTAGTTCTACCTTTGTTTAAGTAAATGGTAGACTAAGGTAACATAGGATTACAAATAATGTTATATTTCCTTTAGTAGTTTAGTGGATTGTAGAATACGAGTATATAGATAACTATTAGGCATAGTGGTAAAGCATCGATGGTTAGGTTTTAATATTTGTCACCTAGTTAGATTATAATTAACGTATGAACTTTATGTAGGTTTGATGATTGTTGTTGGTTCGTTTAGTGAATTAGATCTTAACCTTAGCTTTTGGAAAGGGTTTTGTTCCTTTAGTAAATTCTAAAAAAACAATAATGAAACACTGATTTGAACCTATTTATTGTGGGAAACTAATCAATTAATGCTAAGAAAGAAAACACTATTAAAAATCACAAAAAGAACTTTATAATTATCACTTGAATTTTGCTAGGTTATAGATTACAAAGACTATGATTGCTAATCGATCTCTATTGATCTGTGTATAGGAATATATATAACTAACTAAGCTAGGGTTGTTTATTGACTTAGGAAAACCCCTAAATGGGCTTTACAAAACGACGTATAAAGTTCATGCATATCTTTTCCTAAGATATCTCTATGCAATATCTCATAAACTGGTATAACTATTTTATACTAACAGGATACTAACTATATGATCTGTACTAAATTTTGTACTGTCAGTACAATTACACCCCCCCCCCCCCCCATTAGCCTGTACTTAACTAATATAACTAACAGTACTAAGTCAGGAATGCATAATTCCCAACAATCCTCCCCTAAACATGACTGTTAAACTTGTTTAACTTCACGTTTTTTTAGTGTGAACATCTTGTAGACCAGGAGGATGTATCCAAACACTCTGTCAAATCTTGATCTGATCTTTGATAATTTTGACATCTTTCAGCTATCCAATTTTATCTTCATCAAATACCTTCAGCAAAACACAGCAACATCACTAGTTGGCTTTGTGTTTTTGGTCAAACTACCAGCCATTAACGGATTTGATATTCCTTTACCATTATCCGTTTGCTCTGGGATAGCCAAATCTTCATTGTAAACAACAAGGTGAATTGATAACCTTATAGTTTTGAGTAAACTATCAACTATCAACGGATTCGATTAGTCTTTACCAAAAAGTCGTTTTGCTTTTTGAAACTAAGCCAAATGCTTCATTGCATAAATGGTGCACTGATAACCATATAGTTTTTAGCAAACTATTAGCTATCAACAGATTTGATTAGTCTTTACCAGGAACTGTTTGATCCTAGACTAGCCAACTCTTAACTATGAAGCAAGGTGAGTTGAGAACCATACTATTTTTGGTAAATTGTCAACCATAAACGGATTTGAAAAGTCTTTACCATAATCCGTTTTTGCTGGGACTAGGTCTATTTCTTGATATCTGTATTGGGGACATGGTGAATTGAAGACTATTTGTTGTGTGGTGGTTAGCCAACACCCAAACCCTTCTCACTTTCATTCACAGCATTACTCTTCATTAATCTGTCTCTCGTCCTCAGTAGAACAAATTGCTAAAGTCTGTTATCAGAACTTTTAACCTTTTTATAAGAACTTGTATTTCTTTAAAAGTTCTTGTTCTTCAATCAAAGCATGTTCTTTCCTCCTATATGCTTCAGATAGGCATCATTTGGATTTCTTATGCTGAGTTATTTTGTCTTGTTTTTTGTTTTTTGTTGGTGGTCTGCTTCTGATTGCAGCAGCTCTTTGTTGAGCAAGGAACCTCCTTTGAGCAGCAATAGTATCATAAAGAAATTTGGCTCTCTCTTCAACTGTAAACGTTTCTCTTTCTTCCTCTTGAAGCCTTGCAGCTAGAAGTCTATCATCTTCAATTCTAGCCTGAATATCATCCAATTCGTTGTATGAGAGTAAGCCTTGTAGTTCTTCTCAGCTAACTCTTTTTCATCTCCTCATTCTGCTTCTACAATCCTCTTGCACCTTTTGGCCTATTTCTTCATCCTTAACAAAGCTGATTCAAACTTTCTTTCTGCTGTCATTCAACTCCCCTTTGACTCAAAACAATCTGACCAGCTTCTTCCTCAAGTACTTTCTTGCCTTTGTCTTTAGGATCAATTTTAGGAAGAGGCTTCAATGTAAGTACTGATCTTGTTGATGTAGCCCTTAGTCTTATCTGATATCTTAGCATCTTTGATCTCAAACCTTTTTTGTTTAGCCTTATTTGGCTTATAGGATTCTAAAAACTCAGCAATGGTCTCATCATCTGTTGAAAACAGTTGTAGGAAGCAAGTTACTTTCATCTGAAGTTTCCTATCTTTTTGGGCTCAGCGATACCTTCATCAAGCTTGTCGGTAATAAAACTTCTACTTCTTTTGGCTAGCGATTTCGTTGGGTCTAACTTCAGCGCTGTCAGTACAACTTTTGACTTGTCGTGGTACCTTCATTGGCTTGGACAATACTATCTTCTAATTCATACTAATCCCATTGTGTGTACTTTTCCTTCTCTTCAAGCACCACAAAGCTTGTCCTCCCCTCATCTTGAGCATCCTCAGACTCTATGTAGTCCATTGCATCATCCACAATATCATCAAGATCATCAAAAGCTGGATCTTTATGCACTGTAGGTTCAGCTTTGGTATTTTTCCTTCCCTGTTTGGATACAGACTCCTTTTGCATCCACTTTGTCTTCAATGATTTCTTTCCTGCCAATCTTTGCTTCATGGATACACTCTTCATCCAAGCTTTGTGATGTGTGATAACAGGTTTGGCTTTCTTCTTAAGCTTTTTGATCTGTGCCTTCAAGTGTTTAATTTCTTTGGCTTGATCTATGACCTGTTTACATAAAGACACATAAAGATCATATACACTTTGGAGTGTCAGGCCATCCTCATTTCTTGATAGGGATCTATCACTGGATGACTGACCTCCATGATTCCCGCCAGAACCCTCTGGAATGGAATCAAGAATAAGAATAGTAGGTGAAGGTCTGGGAGATGGGTCAGGCTATGTCTCATGTTGGTCTGCACTTAGGTGAGGAGGAGAAGGTGTGGGTTAAGGTTCAGATTGTCTTTCTAAAGCTTCACCCTCATCCTCAGTTGGTGAAACCCAACATGAGATTCAAACCAAAGGCATGTGACATTCCCTTGAAACAATGTTTACCCTTTTTAACCATAAAAGAGAAACTTTACTAGTCAAAGCTATTATATAGGGAAAGTGGTAGTGGTCTAAGGCCACTTCCACATTTCTTTAGTTGTTTATCCAAAAAGACTAAAATAAATATCATAACAAACTTTTTTCTTTGTATCCAAGTGTTCTCATTCAATACCATCAACAATATTAATTTAAAAAAATTATATTTATGATTAGTGGCTAAGCAAATCACTGTTGTGGCAATATTAGTGGGAATTTGATCCACAATTAAGTTACTTTTAAGAACTAATGCAGTGATTCATAGTATGAAAAGAAATCTCCACTGGGGTTGAAATCAGGGCTTTGTTAAAGTTAAAACAGTTAGGTCCCCCTAATTACCCCCCATTAGTGAATTAGCATCCAATATAGCTCATGATTATTGCATAGAATTCTATCCCAATCAAACATATCAAAAAGAAGATCAATTCTTATTGATGGCTCTAAGATAGTTTAGAGGCTTGCAGTACTTTAGCAGTATCTACCCCTAACATTGTTGATTATTTTGGATTTAGCAGACATCCAAAACTGTTCAACAAATGTAGTAGAGACTACAAGACTTACAGTGAGAGCATAGTGAATGGAGCTTCGTGTAAGAAAGTCTATAATCTCATGAAAATCTGTATTCCCATCAGTCTTTTCCAAGTAAGCGACCATGTGTTTTGTGTTTCAGCAAAATATTCTAGGAATAGCATATTTGTAGGATTGATGATGTCAGTGATTAAAAGATTTTAGGGTTGTTAAGAATGAGGAGCGATTTTAAGGGAGATTACCGTGAGTAAATTGTTTGCAATGAGATGGGTTTTATATAGTTGAACAAACCCAAAAGCAATGAATATGTACAATATACACTTTAGACATTGTGCACGGTATTTTTCTCCGAACGGTCTTTTTAGGCGGACAACTATCGTTGGCCCAAACGGTACTAACTTTGCATATCGGTACAACTTTTGTAACAGGAAATGATCAAGCCCCTGGCAACAAAAAGTTCTTCAGTACCATCATATATCTCTTTTAATGACTCTTTAAAAACCCAAAATAATCTCCATAAAATTCGATCACCATGGTCAAAATCTTCTTCTTAAAATATGGTCATACAAAGAACTGTATAACAAATTCCATCTTGCCTAACCTCAATTGTAGCTATAGATTCAATTAAATCCAATGCTGAACCACCCAAAAAGTTAAAATCTTGTGGACATCAAATCTTTGGGTGAGAAGGTCTGCACATTATGATTAGTGTGGATATCTTGATTAACTTCTATCAGTCTTTTCTCATAGCAATCTATTATAAAATGAAATCGAAATTTTGATTATGCTGGGTCCTTTGAATGAGCAAAGGATTCTTGATACACTTATAGTGCTTCTTATTATCAATAGGATTTGGTGGTTCATGAAATTGAACCATAATCCATCATACTGTTTTGTATCCATAATACTTGCCCACAACAGTTTGCAGCTACAACATTTTTTCTGCATCAATGTAGAATTTTGCCACAATAGTCTGCTTCTTGCATGCCAAGATATTCAAATCTTCTACCAGAAATTGACAGCCGCCTGTTGTTGATTTTCTTGTCAAGGAACTGGCTCCTCCATAGTCACCTATACTGTGAGTAAGCTCAAGTTCTAATAAAGGTGAATCCCTAGGATACCATATAAATCTAATTTGGGTTGATGTGTGAGGTACCTAAAACTTTCCTTTTTATCTGCATTTAAGTGTGGGCTTATGGAGTGACTTGAAATCTGCACAGGCTTAGACAGCAAAATGTGTTGGCCTTGATGCAGTTAAATACATTAGAGAGCCAATCATAGACTGTAGACATGTACATCTACATATACACGCTTCTTCCTTGTAATAGTGGTTTATTAGACTCAATATGAGTTGTAGCTGTTCTGATGGGAACAATAAATCAAAAACTTCTTTAATAGATGTCAGCTATATACTTGTCTTGACAAATAAAGATTCCATCAGGTGTTGCTTCACTTGAAGTCCCATATATATAGTGGAGTTCACCTATGGAGCTAATTTGGAATATTTGTGCATACAAATCTTCAAACTCTGTACAATAGACTTCTTTGTATAACAAAATTAATGTCATCCACATACACTTGGACTAAAACATAATGTCACTCTTTTTCTTATTGAGTAAAACAATGGTTTTGTGTTTCTTATGGGGGGGTACCTCTCCTGAAACATTTTCCATCAGATAAGTAGAAAAGTGTCTCATACCAAAGCTCTAGGGGCTTGATGAAGACCATAATGAGCTTTATGATTCACCTTATAGACTAGTTTGGATGAGCAGGGATAAAAGACAAAAGCTGTAGGTTGATGGTCATGCACATTCCTATTTATTAGTGCCATAGAGAAATGCACCTTTTAACATCCATTTGGTAGACAGTAAATCCCGTGTATGTTGCAAAGGCTAAAAATAAACCTAATTGTCCTATATTCCTTGGATCCGGTGCAAAAACCTCATTATAATCTAATACAATTCTCCTGTCTAAACCCTTGTGAGCTACAAGCCTTGCTTTGTTTTTCAAAAAAACAATACTTCTCTCATCTACTCTTATTCCTGAAGACCTATTTTGTGCCAATAACCTTTTTCCCATATGGCTTAATCAACAAGTAACAAACCTTCTGTAATTTGAATTGTAAGCAATTCATCTTTGCATTTGCTTCTACTCAGCTTTCAGTCTTGTAAGGCTTGTGATATCGTTTATTGGGTTCTTCTTGGGAGAGAAATACATTGAGAACAGACAGTTTTAAATGTCTTTATGTTTTGTTTTGTTCTTATTATCGATGTAGATTCTAAAGCTGTTGTACTAATGGAAGCCTTTTTGGATCTTTCCTATTTGTTTAAACTGAATAAATTAGGATCTCATAGAATTTGACCTTTTTGGGTGATTACATCGTGAAAACTCTGAGTGTGGGAATGGGACTAACTTCAATTGGTGTTATCCATATTGTTTGAAATCTGCCTTCTACACCCACATTCATCATCATCATAAGCTCCACTGAATATGCCATCATTTGGAAATGCATTTGAAACATCTTCCAAGTCGGGGGGCATTATTTGGATTGTGGGTAGATCAGCATTAGGAAGAGTAGATGCATCAATAGGTATTTGTCCTCCAAGATAGACAAAAGATGATTTACCAGACATTTACACCTGTGGGACGTAACTAGAAAGCACTAACATTTGGTTATTCACCCCCGTGTGTTTCAGTATAGTAGTATCATTATGACCCTAAAGAGTACTAAGTTTGTTAGTATGCTAGCCTGAGATGTCCCTCTTTTGAGAGATGAATATTCCTTCTTTTCTTCTTCAAAAGCTTGTCTTATGGCATCATTCAGAGCTTTAGCAACCACTTCTTAAGCAATCATCTTCTTAAGTTCATCAGGCAAGACTTGTTCATCTTATGTCATCTGATTTTGTCATTCCTTATCATCTTCTGAGTCTTGTCATCATTGTCTTTAGGAGAAATTTCAGAAGGTTTTTCATGTGTAGCTGGAGCAACATCTTCTACTGGAATCCTTGTCCTATGAGGTTGTAGTGGAAGCAGTATGTATTCCTGAGTAGGTCCTTTATCTTTTCTTTGATGAACGTTTTTTGCAACATAAGAATCTTGTGTATTCTGCATCCACAATTAACACCGTGTTTGTCTTATATAACGGGGGAATAATAGTTCATTGAAATTGGTGAGAAGAAAATCAAGATAAACATCCTTTAGGACCAGTTTCTGACACATTTGGTTGATCTTCAAGAAAATTGATGTGAAGATTCTCTTCTACCCTTTTGGTCCTTTTATTGTATACTCTAAAAGCTTTACTAGAGGTAGAGTATCCAAGCAAATAACCTTCATCAGATTTCCCATCAAATTTGCCCAAGGAATCTAAGGTGTTTATAATTGGTTAAGGGGGCACCCATAAGGTCTCATAAAAAAAACTAATCTGGTGGTGTTAACTTTTAATAGTTCTTAAGGGTTTATTTAGGGTTTGGTTTATAATACGCTATGCAGTAAATAGCAGGAGTTTTTTACTACCTCTGCCCCATAACAAGGGATAGGCTAAAGTGGAGTCTGCTAACATAGTTCTAGCTGCCTCAATTAGGTAATGTTTTCTTTTTTTGCAACACCATTTGCTGTGGTGTTCTAGCCACCACTAAACTTCACTTTTTTATTCCTTTCTTAGCATAGCATTCATTTCATAGCATGGTTCTTATACTCTGTCCTTTATCACTTCTAATGATTTTTAAACATTATGATTCGCCAATTGGTTTTATAAGCCTATTATAAATTTACAAAGGATTTTAGATGTTTCATCCTTGGTAGCTAAGGAAAAAATAAACCCCAAATACAATCTGCTGAAAATCATCAGTCACAAACCATAGCAGTACATTTTCTTGTTAATACTTTTTATCTGAGACAGGTTCAAATAAAGGTCCAGATGAGTAATTCTAGGTGGCTTTCTGATGATTACTTTCTAACTTGGCCTTACAATAGGCCTTATGTATGCTTTCCCTTCTTGCAGGCAACACAGTGTGGTCATTCACAAAAATTTTGAAGGTAACCTTAAACTAGGTGACCTTTTAGCAAGTTTGTTATATTTTAAAATTCACATGACCTAAATCTCTTATGCCATAAATTTAGACTCATCTGCTGTTGCATTTGCATATAAACAAGTTATACCTCCAGAGGGAATAATGTTCTTTAAGTCCAAGCTGTACACATCATCCTTTCTAGGAGCTCTAAGTACAACTTGACTTTTATCAAGAAGCTTAAAGCTAGGAGACAGGATAAGGCATTCAGTCTCAGTAGTAAAAAGGGATACTATTTCTCTTGTCACTCTTTGTTGAGACAGAGAAAAGGTTAAACTTAAGTTTCATCTACAAAGTAAACATCATCAAAGTCTAAATTAGTGGTTCTGATTTTACCTTTACCCGTTATTTTACCTCCTTTAGGATCACTTCCAAAAGCCACAAAGCCTCCATTGTAATCTTCATAGTCTAAAAGATAAGCTTTGTTGCCAGTCATATGGCTAGAGCAACCAATATCCACCACTGCATGATCCTACAACAAGATCTCTGGATTGCCCTACACAAAAAGGAAGAGAATTAGTATCTCTTAGGGATCCAAGCCATTACAGACTTGGAAATCCCTTTTGGGTCAACATACTCAACCTTCTTGAGCATGAATGATCCACTGTCTTTGGACACATGATCCAAGTAATTTCCCTTAGGCCTCCAAACCCACCTTGACTTTTTAAGGTCAGTATCCATCTTACCCTTACCAGTATTAACTACTACTCTTGTCCTAGCAGTAGTTATTTTTTGAACCCTAAAAGTTTTAACATCTTGTTTTAAGTCTTTGGGTCTAAGAAGCTTGTTTTGGTTGTTAAGACCTTTTGATAGGTGAATATGAGCCTCTTGGTCTTACATTGTCCATTCTTGGGTAAATTGGTCTAATAGCACCCCTAGTTTGTGCTATTTTTGGAGCAAATGGTCTAACAGTTCTAGCAGTACTAACTGGCCTAGCAGTACTAACTTTGTGAACTGCTCTTTTCTCATTTTGCTTAACAGGAGTAATCAAACCTGTTCTTGTTAGAACTCCTGATGGGATAAAAGTCTTTCTAAAATGAGGGTATTTTGAAAATTTTTGATGATTAACCCTTTTAGCATTATCCCATACTAGTTTGACCACCCTTGGACCAGTATTGACCACATTTTTTAGCTTAGGTTCTGGGCTTCTTTTGTCATAAAAATCACAATCTTTGATCAAATGGTCAGTGCTCTTACAGACAAAGCAAGCTTTTATTTTTCTTAAATCCAATTCCTTCTTTCTTAGAAGTTTGACCAATTTGATCAACTCTAGTTTTAACTGTTTGAGTCTCATTAGTCTGAACAGGACTAACTGTTTGCACTTCAGACCACATTCATCATTCATCATCTGGGTTCTAGTCCTCAATGATAACTTTATCTTTTGTTAAATTGATTCATAGACTGTATTAGGTTTTTTGAAGTATTTGCCTTTATTTGTTTTACCTGCCAGGTCTCACTTTGTTTTAGTATTAAGATCAGTTATTTTGACTCAATTATTTTCTTCCTGGTGGCATATTCATCTAAACCTGCAAATGATATGTCAGCTATATGGGTTTTAAAGAAAGTTACTGTTTATAGGGAGGGGAATTGCATGATACCCATGATTGCTTTGGAAGACCTATCATTAGCTGGTGTGGAATACTTCCACTAGATTCTGATATCATAAAAAACACTCAACTAATCTCACTTATCGTTACAGAATTGTACTTATTTCATTCAATTGTGTGCATATCTAAACGTTTTAATTCTATAGCACTCATTTGACTGTTGAGTAAATTCATCTAGATTCTTGGATGATTCTTCCATTTTTCTTATCTTAAAGTTTCAAATCATCTCTGCTTTAACAACTTTTTCTAACTCTGTGTTTGGTTGTTAATTTTTATTTCTCATACACTTAAGCTCATAGTTTTGACAACTCATATTTTCTCCCCAAGCCTAGGTCATTCTTTTATGTCTCAAGATTTTCTAGATTCTTAGAGATTCTTAAAGCTAACTCATAACCTGAATTTCTTTGTCGGCTCTTGCTATGTTTTTCTCTTTCACTATCAAAATTCTTTTGAAGAGTTTTAAAAGATTCAACACATTGTTTAGAACATTTTTGTACCTCATTGTCAGAAGAACTTGATGAGCTTGAAGAAGAGATTGCCATTAAAGCATAGTTGACTGGTTTTATTTCAAAATCATTACTACAGTCATATCCTCTAGGACCATCTTGAGCCTCAGTGGCTGTGATGAATATTTCATTTATTGGTGCATTGTCCTGCCAATTGTCCACATAAGATCTTTTCTTTGATTCTTTCCAGATCTGCTTCACTAGCAAATTACCCTTTTCTGTGATAGCTGTATCACTTAATTTTTGATTATCAAAAGTTGGAACAAGTTGTTTTTCTTTGAATTCCATTTTCCTTCCTGTCTTTGGACATGGAATTTTTCTCACTTGACCAGTCAAAGTAGCCATCCTGCCATCTAAGATACCAATTCTTCCAAGTCATCTTCATCAATTGCTAAAAATCTTCATTTTCATGTTGAGGACTGGTTGTTAGTTGTGCAAAGAAAGAGCTTGTTGCATCATGTTCTCATGGGTAGATGGAATTGACTTATTCCACCAGCAAGTACTGACCCCAAAATCTCCTACTGGCTAGTACAACTTCATTAGTACTGCTAGGTTTCTCAGAGGAAAGAATGCTCAAGTTCTGAGAAGTAGAAGTGGGAAACTGAATGACTTTTCATCTATCTTCGTAGACCTAAGATTGTTGTAGAGGGTATATCAATATAAAATTCATCAATGTTTGGCTTATTTCTCTTTGATTTAAGCAATTTGATTCCTTGAAGGAGGAAGACTTCTTAGGAACATTCTGGTTTTTGTGTTTTCTTCCTTTGATTTGGAAGCTCATTGAATCCTCCATTGACTTTTTGAGTTTTTGGAACATATAATAAGCCTTGTCCAGACATTTATTGATTAGTAGAAAAAAATTTCAAAACTGATGTTTGAGAATTTTTTTGCATCTTCTTGGTGATTCTTCTTTTTTACTCATAACCTTGTGTTAATGCTTCCATGATGTGATTTAGCATCTGTAACATTGTGAAACTTGAGGAGGTATTCATCAGGTATTGCTAAAAGCAAGATGCTCTTAACTCTTTCATGATTCCTTCTAGCAGCCAGTTGTTTGGCAGTCTTAGGAGCAGGAAGGAGCAGATGTTTCCCAGTTGCGTGCTGGCTTCTTTCTTGATCTCCATTGTCAATAATCCCATAGGTTTATGGGTCTGGTGTGTCAGATATATGTCGCTTTCTCATGCTTAAATATTCTTATTCCTTCCTGATGATAGGGATCTTCATTGATGTGATAGTGGGTGGAGGAAATGTTTATTCTGCCATCTTACACTTGAGTTCTTATTCAAGAGTTTCTACACAAGGCTTGATACACTTGTTGGATCGTTTATGAATAGTCTTACCTTTAGCTTGTAAAGGGTTTTGTTCCTTTTGATAATTCTAAAAACAAACAATATTGAAACAATTGAATTTGAACACTATTGATTATGCCGGAAACAATTCATAATGCTATGAGAAAAACAATATTTAAGAAATCACAAAAGGAACATTATATTATAACTTATATCTGCTAGGTACAGATTACAAAGACTAAGATTGCTTAATCGATCTACTATTGATCTGTGTAGAACTATATCTACGAACTTATGCTAGGGTTCTTTTATAGACTAAGGAAAACCATACTGGGCTTTACAAAAAACGCATATAAAAGATAATGCATATCTTTTCCTAAGATATCTCATGATAATCTCAATAAACGTATACTAATATTTTATTCTAACGGTACTAAACTATCTCGATCAGTACTTAACAATTTTTGTTACTGCAGTAAAATTACACTAGCGAGTATATACTAATATAACTAACGGTATTACTAAGTCCAGGGGAAAAATGCATTTGATTTCCCAACATTTGGGGAACGAATTAACATTAATATAAAACATAGTGTCTGGGAGATGTACCACACTAACTTAGGAATGATAATAATTACACAATGAAAGCAGTACAATCATTGCACACATAGACAACTCATACATCTTATTTGAATAAACTTGGTTAATACGTTTTCCTTACATAAGTGCTTGACTTCTTCTTTATTTTTTGTTTATCTGCTTGTGTGTGTTACTTGCCTTATTTATTGCTTTATTAGTTTAGATTAAACCAAAACTCGTGCCAGTCTCTTAGGCTAACCCCCCTATTTGCGTTAGTTTAGATTTAATTTGGATTAATTAGGTCTAACATTAGATAAATAAAATACTAGTAATTAAGTATTAATCGTTTTTACCTCTTAGTGATGACCTCCCTAATTAACCACGAACTACAATTCTTCGATCGGGTACGCTGCCCGTTAATGCTAGTTAATAGGTACATTCGGCAAAATATAAATAGTAAAACTTGATAATATAATTACCTATACCAAACGACACATTAATAACACAAGGATCCAAACACATGAAAGAATTGTACATTTGATTTCCTCTATCGGATAAGCTCATATGGTGTATTTTGAAAGCGAGTGTGAATTAAGGAACGATTTTGTATAAAGCAAGCAGTAGCAAAGGCTTCAGCCTATAGAAAGTCTGGTGAATTTGAGAAAATCAACATTGTTCGCGCAGCCTCTACTAAGGTTCTGTTACGCCTTTCTACAACACCATTCCGCTGAGGGATTCTTGCAATTGACTTTTGTTGTGTAATGTCAAGTTTCTCATAAAATGACGTCAATATCTCATTCTTGAAGTCCGTTCCATTATCAGTTCGAACATAGCAAACTATGGCACGTAAGCTAACTTGAATGCGAGTGATAAACTTCTTGAACATTTCTGAAGCTTCATCATTAGATCGAAGAAAATACACCCATGTATAACATGAATAGTCATCAACGATCACCAAGATATAGAGTTTGCCATTGATACTCTCCACTCTCATTGGGTCACATAAATCCATAGGAAGTAATTGCAGTCTTGCATCAATACTTGTAACTGGCTTTGGTTTGAGAAGGGCACGCTTACTTTTGCCTTGTTTACACGCTGAGCACAAATGGTCTTTTTCGTATTTAAACTTTGGAAGACCGACAACCATGTCTTGTTTAGCAAGTTGGTTTATGGTAGCGAAGTTTAAGTGTGATAAAAGACGGTGCCATAACCATGATTTAGTTGAGGAGGCCTTAAACATTAAGTAAACTGGAGACAAAGCTGCCATATCTGAAACGAATATAGTATACAAGTTAGATTCCTGTGAGCCAGACAAAAGCTCATCTCCTTCCAAATTCCAGATATAACAAGTCTTTGAGCGGAAAGAAATTTCAAGATCGTCGTAGTAGAATTATCCTACAAAAAAGAGGTTGTGGCCAAGTCCTTCAACGCAATATACGTGACAAATCGTGATATTTACGTGAACACAATATCCATAGCTAGTGATCGCAGCAAAGTGATCATTTCTGAAGCGGACATGTGCCATGAACTTCTCAATGAAGTTTTTCAGCAGTTTAAGGTTCCGTTATGTGCTTCGAACACCCGCTACCTACGATCCACAAACATATTTGTATCACCTATAAGAAATAAAGCAGACTACGATGGAAGAGTAGACAGTTTGGCTACCCAAGTTTGTTTGGGAACTGGTGTCTTAAAATGATTCACTTTATTGTTAATTTTAAGGACATTCATACTCATCTTTTCAGTTTTAGCTTTGGGTGTCTAGCTAAAAGCACTCATTTGTTCTAGCCATCTTTGTCATTTCCTACTTGTTTTAGCTTTTTCCTTCATGTACTTACTAGGTGTGCTAACTTTTAAAAATTCTAGAGATTTAGATCTCGAGCTAGAGGCCTTATCTTTTGCATTCACATGAGTAATAACTACTAAACTAGCTCTTGGAGCTATAGGAGAAGCATCTACAAACCTAGTTTTCACAGCTAAAGGGGAAGTACACAAGGCTCTCCTAGCTTTATGCTTTACAGAATTCACATACTTTGCAACACATTTATCATGACAATTTATCAAACAAGATTTAGCACAAGAAACATACATTACATCACAAGAGTCGCATGAAGCATTCACATTCTTAACATTATTTTACATTAACACACATTTGTCTTAATATTCAAAACAGATGAAAGATGTTTATTATTGACTCTCCTAACATGATCTTCAACTATTTTTGATGATTAGATGTGCTTTCTACATATTAGTGTTAATGCATGACACTTAGTCTTAACATTGTGTCGCTCTTACGCTGTTGGTTACTTGCTAATACTAAAAGAACCTTCTAAGCCTGTAGAAGTCAAAACACTCTCATTAGTTTTCTTTTGTTTTTTTGTGTATCTTTTATCTTTATCGTGTACATCCTTGGTTTGATAACATTTATGTTACTAAAAATTTCTACCTTCTTCTGAGGCAAAGTCTGCAAAGTAACTAGTTTTGTCAAAACTTGTTTCTCAACAGTCTTAGGAACCAACTTAGCTTTTTGAACTGAAAATTTGTTAAACGTTGTAACACAAAGAAGTTGTTCTTGGACTGCTGGTTTGTCAAACTTAGTATTTACAGACTCAATATTATTGAAAGATCTTGATTTTTAACCCTAACATCACCGTAAGCATATGTCTTTTAACTCAGAAATTATTATCAAAAGATCTTGATTTTTAGCCCTAACGTCACTGTAAGCATATGTCTTTTGATTAACATGCTTGATCAACTCATTAATTTCTTTTTGATGCTGAGTTTGTGTGTTTTTAATGGAATCAAAAAGCTTTTGATATTCAAGTTTTACATTTGCATTCTCTTTGATTAAAGACTTAACTAGAAATTGAAAAGACACGTTCTCATTATCTAATTTTTTACCTTTGAGATCCAAGGGTTTTCAAAAACATCATTTTCCTTCTTGTGTCGTAACTCTAGTTCAAAAGCAATGCTTTGTGCTTGACATCTTTGAAAATCATTTTCAAGAATTTTGATATAGTTTAGCAAACTCTCTTAGACATCATTAGATTCTTTCACCTTGTTTCTATTCTATTTCCTTGTGTGTTCATTTCTCTTTACTCTTATTCATAATGCATTACGAAATTCTCAATGTTTTGTGCTAAGGATACTTCCAAGACTCGATCATGAGCTTTATAAAAAATATCATTCTTTTTCAAGGTTTCATCAAGCTCACTTTGCATTGAATCAAAAATATCAATCATCTCTTTTAACTTCTCTTATAAACTTCATTTTGAAAATCATTGACTCTTTGTCCGTTAAGTGTTTATTGATCGGTTTTCACCTCATTATAAAATATTCTCGCGTTTCTTTTCTAAACCATATGAAATATTTGAAAAAACCATTTATGATGTTTTTTTTTTTTGTAATTTACACTATCAAAAATTGTTTAACACTCATATTCAAGTGCATTTATAAATATCGATTCACTCGACTTTTGCTTTTGGTATTTTTGGTGGAGGTGAATCCGACTTTTTGCCACATTCCAACAACGGAGTTACATTTAGAGTTATAATAGAAGTAGATGCTTCTGAATTTTTTTTTGCTCAAGAGAGAGTTTTGTTTGGGAAACAAATGTTTCATAAATACTATTTAACTTTGCGTAATCAATTGGAAACAATGTTACTTTTTTCTTTTGAACTTCATCATCGTTTTGTTTTCTTTTATTTTTAATCGACTCTTTTCAGCATCCTCAAGAATTTCCTTTGAATCATGAACATGAAAATGCACTTTGTATCACGAAGAGATGTAGCACTATACAACTTAGGGTTTGGTGCAATTGCTTTCTGAAGACGACAAGAATTTGTATACCCCAAACCACTTTTCAAACTTAGATCGTAAAAAGAATTTGGTTTAGGACCAAGCATGTGAATTGTTTGAAGGGAGTGATCCATTTTGTAAACAACTATTTCATGTTCTTTAATTTTTGCTTCAAGTCGAAGAATATCACCAAGATACTTGTCCTCTTGTTTTTAAAAATTTTCTTTCAGAAACTCATGTTCTTGTCGAAGAAGCAAAATATTATTAACCTGAATTGAGATTTGAATTGTCAAATCATGTTTTTCCTTTTCAAAAGCCTTAAGTTTTTTGCTTTTAAACAAGAAATTGAGTTTGAATTTGATCCTTTAATTTACTTTCACGATTTAAAGCCTCATTATGTGCAGTTTTATAAGCATACTTATTTTCTGGTTTGTTTTCAAAAAACTGAACCCGTTCCTTGAACGTCTCAAGCTCTTTAGTTAGCAATGCATTTGCCTTTTTAACCTCTACACCAACCCTTTGAGTATTAGCATATTCAATTTGCACATTTCTAAGAAATATTTCAAGTTCAGCACATTGTTGATCATGAGCATGGTTATCTTGTTCAACATTATCACTATTAATACCTCATCTAGATCATCAAATATTATATGCTATCACTTTGATCATCTATCATCATAGGTTTGGCTTTATAGTTTCCTGCTTGCTAATGTATGACTTTGTTTTTGGATTACTTTTAGAGAATAATCCTTTAAGGAAGCTAGATGAAGGATCTTGTACCTCATCCACAAAATATGAGTCATATGATGGTTCAGCATCTGAGTCATTTGCAACCATCTAAATGTGAACCATCATAACGCATGAAGCGTTAAGCTCTTGTAGTTCATCATCCTCTAGAATATCAGCTAGCAAAAAA
This sequence comes from Tanacetum coccineum, assembly GCA_026074375.1. NCBI lineage: Eukaryota > Viridiplantae > Streptophyta > Magnoliopsida > Asterales > Asteraceae > Tanacetum > Tanacetum coccineum. The sequence goes on along the minus strand of BQNB010074217.1, from coordinate 8,048 downwards.
TTGTTCTGTTCCTCATCCAAAGTGATTCCAGCTTTATCTTGTTTGGCTAAAATCATCTGCTGTCTAAAGTAGTTAGAGTCTCAAACTCTTGGTTTCGGACATGTTCCAGCATAATGACCCTTCTCGTTGCACTTGTAACACTGAACCATAGGAGTATGTCCTGAATTAGTGGTTGTCCTTGGCACTCTCTAAACAGTTGTAGTATTTCCATTCTTCTTCTGAACATAAGCAACAGTCCGTGAACTCCCAACATTACGACACATGTTTCTCCTACACTACCAACATTCCCCACATTATTTTTGTTGAACACTCAACCCACGGACCGTCATGAATATAAGCTTGGTTGCGAGTATTGGAAGAGGTTCTGAGGCAATTGTTTGTTAGTCTAGAATAATGTTGAGTGATAGCACGAGCGAGAAACATCATAGCAGTTGTGAGTTTGTCTTCTGGTCATCATATTGTGATTCTCCTTGATAAGCATATGATTGTGTGTCATCATCGAAATCACTCACTGAAGGAGGATGTGTCACATAATAAGTTGGTGATGAACGAGACTGAGATGGACTTGCATATGTATTAGCAATAAGTATGAGAGGATCATGTGCTTTAGCAGCTCGTTTTGCTTTGGAAGCATTCACGTTCACTTCGTTTTGCTTGAGAAAGTCATACAGAAGATCATACTCAACCTAATGAAGATTGTGCATTAGTCAAACCATCGTGACATATTTTCTCCACTCTGGTTGTAGTGAGTTAAGAAACTTTATGTTGATAGCAATCTGATATGGTAAAACCTCATGATGATCAATGACATTCATTAGCCTTGAAAAGCGTTTATAAACTGATTTAATAGATTCCCCAGCCACAGAGGTAAACTTATCAAACTCATTTCAATATCTCAGTATACAAAGTAACTTGCATAACTAAAGTAGACGAGCTCACGCAACCTATCTATGGCAATACTGTCTTCATATATGTCAAGCAAATATCATAAAATGTCAAGTCAATATCTTAATATCCTTATTACAAAGTACATTATTCCTATAATGTACCATTCGCAACGTTATATCAAAACGGGCTTTAAACAGTTATCATATACCTCTAAACCCTAAAGGGTTAATATCTAAAGTGAATGTACAAGCTACTACACTCATTATACAATGTGTAAACCCTAATTATTCTATTCATAAGCTTTCATACATCATTTTGCACTCAAAAATCCTAATTCAAAACCCTAAACCCTAAAACCGAGCTAGTTTCTAAACCATTACTCGTTTCTTGGTTTTTATCCGTTTTAAACCTAAACCATTAATCAAATAAGTTGTAAATACTTAATTTACAACATTACAAATCCTATTTCATCATTATAACATCATTATACATGAATTAAATCCTAGAAACCCTAATCTAGTTCTAACCCTAAAACCTAAAACTAGGCCCTAGTTCAGAATCGGACCAGTCTATAAAACATAGGATATGGGCAAATCAATAGGTTATGGGTATTAAGTGAAAACACTAGGTTGTAGTCCTATATCTTGTGATCATTTTTCCAGTGGAATCAACCCAATTCGACGTCGGATGAATTAGTTATAGCCGAAATGGCAAAGGTGCGCAGATTCGGCACACCTGTAGTAAATGGCTATTATCTCAAAAATTTTATATAGTAACCCCCAAATATATAAAACTAAATGTTGTAGAGGACTCAAATATCTAACAATGCTCACTGGTTTGAGCTTCAACGGAGTTACGGTTTGCAAAAGGCAACCATTTTACCAAGACTGATGTTGGCTGTCCAAAAACAGCCATGTATAAATCAAACCAAACACTCCTAAAACGTCTAGAACCACATAAACCTTGCATCATAGCCTTCCTTACTCATCCCATAGCCTCTCCACATCACCTTATAGCTCCCATACATGTCCTCACCTGGTCTCTTAGCATCCTTAGTCACCAAGTTCTAAAATTACTATAAATAGGGGTATTATGCCTCCATTTCAAATCATCCCCCACTTCCTCCTCTATAACCCATCATAGCAGCAATACTTTTCTCTAAGAAGATCCTAAGAAGTCTCAAGAACAAAAGTGAAGCAAAAGAAACCAAGAAAAGAAGCCCGGGAGTCGTTATTCTAGGCGTACGAAGCTAAAAGTCCCGATTTCGACCCATTTCCAAGCTATAAGCTCAAACCCAGGTTCTGGATGTTCCACTTCTGCTCCTACACTCTTATAATGTTCATATGATCCTAAATAAACTCTTTTTAAAGTTTTATAACTCAATTCATGCTCATTTTCCATTTTGATCCAAAACCGTACACCCGAAACCCTAATTTTATGTTTTTCTTAAAACTAAATGTTATAATGGTTAAATGTTGTTATAATCTATCCTAACATGCTTAACTAATGTTATTATAACCACTTTATCAAGTCTTGAGGGAATTTGAATTAAAAACCCGCGCGTTTACGTTTTGAAACCCTAATTTAACCCGTTTTGCTTCCTAGCTTAACGAATCGTTATTTTAAACTTTCGTTATGTTAAACCTTTATATTTTAGCTTATATTGTAACATCCGGCAATTTTTGGGATTTTAAATGACTATTTTACCCTTTGACTTTTTGGATCTGACTTGACTTTTTGACTTTTGGTCTTTTATTGTCACATAAATGCGATTACCGCGTAACCGTAATTTTTCGGAACATATTTAAAAGAGATATATGTTATCGCTAAGTTGATTTATCAAAAACAACGTTCTTGACAACTTTTTAGTTTTGACCGAGACCCGAAAACAGTCAGAAGGTGACTAAAATGCCCTCGCAAAATTTAGAAACGAGAAAATAATTAAATTATATTTAATTAACACTTTTTATTAAATAAAAATATTTAATAAATTAGTCATCATTTTATTCAAAAACTTTTGTTAAAAACGAAATTATTAAAGTTAAAATTCATTTTACGGACAAAGTTTGTCAGCGATATATAATTAAATGATGAACATTTTAAATAAATGTTATAAAACAATTATGAAATAAAGTCGTGTAAATACTCATTTTTATTGGAAAAATGATTTGGAAAACAATGGCGCAAGTTTCGAGATTTGAATCATCCGCTAAGTCGCTCAAATGAGTCCCGAACCATTATTTTACAAAATAATGCCCAACATTTACACTTTTGGCCCCTGTGAAATATTTATACAATTAACCCTAAACTTATTACAACTTGCCATTAATTTTTAAAGTTTTAATATAAATAAATTTTTTATAATAACTTTTCATTTCCATCTCTTATAAACACACACACACACCACAAATTCTCTCTCCCTCTCACTCATTATCCGGCCACCGCCGGCCACCCCTCACCGCCAGTCGCCGTCGCCGGCCACCATGTCGCCGTTGCCGGAAAAGTTTTCCGGCGAGCGTTCCGGCCGAAACCAAAAGTGTTTCTCTTCGCCCGATCTACCCGATCATCATAATCACTCTCCCCCACTCGCTCTTCCACGCGTCACCACCCCACTGTCACCACCACCACGTCGCTGCCATGCCACCCTACACCATCTCCACCGCCTCGTGACCACTCTCTCCACT
>BQNB010074216.1:0-25083 GCA_026074375.1 Tanacetum coccineum | reverse complement strand
TTTGTCAATGTATCTATTGGATAATGAGTTTCAAAGAGGAAAAATTGATAAAACCTTATTTATTGAAAGGTACAAAGTTGATATTTTGCTAGTCCAAGTTTATGTGGATGATATCATCTTTGGTTCAACAAAGAAGGAGCTATGCAATGCATTTGAAAAGTAAATTCATGAGAAATTTCAGATGAGTTCTATGGGAGAACTTACATTCTTCTTGGGATTACAAGTACAGTAGAAGAAGGATGGCATATTTATTAGTCAAGATAAATATGTTGATGAAATTTTAAAGAAATGTGGGTTTACAGAAGTCAAGACTGCAAGCACACCAATAGAAACTCAAAAGCCTTTGCTCAAGGATGAAGATGGTAAAGAAGTGGATGTTTATTTGTATAGGTCAAGGATTGGTTCATTGATGTATCTTACATCTTCAAGACCTGATATTATGTTTGTAGTATGTGCATGTGCTAGATACCAAGTCAATCCAAAGTATCACATCTTTATGCTATGAAAAGGATTTTTAGGTACTTAAAAGGCTAACCTAAATTGGGCCTTTAGTATCTAAAAGATTCTCCTTTTGATTTGGTAGCATACACTGATAGTGATTATGTTGGAGCAAGCTTGGATAGGAAGTCTCCAACAGGAGGTTGTCAATTCCTTAGATGTAGATTAATATCATGGCAATGCAAGAAATAGACAGTGGTTGCTAATTTCATAACAGAAGCTGAATATGTGGTTGCTTTAAGTTGTTGTGTACAAGTGCTTTGGATTTAGAATTAACTACTTGATTATGGGTACAATTTTATGCATACCAAGATCTTTATTGATAATAACAGTACTATTTGCATAATTAAAAATCCTGTTTTTCATTCAAAAACTAAGCATATAGAGATTAGACATCACTTTATTAGAGATTGCAATGAAAAGAAATTGATTCAAATGGTTAAAATCCATACTGACAAGAATGTTGCAGATTTGCTTACAAAAGCTTTTGATGTAAGTAGATTTCAATATTTGATTGCTAGTATTGGAATGTTAAATCTCTAAAATATTTTCTCTTTATGATTTTGTAGAGTTTTATATGAATTAGTATTGTTATTCATATCATTAAAAGTTTTTGCTGTTAAGTATAATTAGTGTTGCTAGTTATACTTAATACTGCTAAGTTAATACTACTATTTATACTTAATGCTGCTAAGTTAATACTGTTAGTTATACTTAATACTGCTGGTATAATTATTACTGTGAGAATTAAGAGAGTTGGTGAGAATAAAAACAGAAAGAGAGATGTGTGGAATAAAAACAAACAGAGTGATTTAGTGAGAAAAAGAATTGAGAGATGTGGTGAGTTAAAAAACAGAAAGAGAGCTAAGTAAAAACAGAAAGAGAGAAAAGTGAGTAAAAAGAATTAAGAGAAAGCAAAAACAGACAGAGAGAATTGTGAGTAAAAAGAATTGAGAAAAATCAAAAACACACAGAGAGTTTTTGTGAGCCAAAATATTAATTTGATGATGGAAACACTGTTTGGAATGGAATTGGAGTTAATACTAGTGACTCAAAGTTAATGCTGCTATGCATAAACTTACTACTGCTGGTGAAAGTTAATGCTGCTAGGCATAAACTTACTACTGCTGGTGAAAGTTAATGTTGCTAGGCATAAACTTACTATTGCTGGTGAAAGTTAATGCTGCTAGGCATAAACTTACTACTACTGGTGAAAGTTAATGCTGCTAGGCATAAACTTACTACTACTGAGTTACTACTGCTGGGTTAATGTTGTTGAGGGTATTTTCATAAATACTTCGATTAAGGGTTTCAATCACTTATTTGATCGATTTAATACTTTCGTAAACTCTCTAATCATAAGCCCTAACTCAATTTCATCATTCATCATCAAAACCCAACACAATGACGACCCTAAAGTTTGTTGATACTCATAACATGGTTGCGTTTTTGTCTAAACCCGCTGAAAGTGAAGGGTTTGAGCAAATTGTTGTTTTTCTGAATGCAAACCCTATCAAGTATGCACTAACGATCAATCCCACTATCTATGCTTCGTGTATTAAACAATTCTGGGATACTGTCAAGGCAAAAACTGTCAATGGGGAAGTACAGTTACAAGCCCTAATAGATGGAAATAAGATCATCATTACTGAGTCGACTGTAAGAAGAGATCTTCAACTAGAAGATGTTGAAGGTATAGATTGTTTGCCAAATGCTACCATTTTTGAAGAACTTACAAGGATGGGATATGAGAAAATTTCACAAAGGTTAACCTTCTATAAAGCATTCTTCTCCCCACAATGGAAATTCCTTATTCATACTGTTTTACAATGCTTAAGTGCAAAGACTACTGCATGGAATGAGTTTAGTTGCACCATGGCTTCTGCAATTATTTGTTTAGCTACAAACCAAAAGTTCAACTTTTCAAAGTACATATTTGAAAGTATGATGAAGAATTTGGCTAATGTGAACAAATTTTTGATGTATCCAAGGTTTGTGCAAGTCTTTTTAGACCAACAAGTTGGTGAGATGTCAACTCACAACAAGATTTATGTCACACCTTCTCACACTAAGAAGATTTTTAGAAACATGAGAAGGGTAGGAAAAGGCTTTTCTGGAAGGGAAACACCATTATTTTAAACAATGGTGGTACAAGATCAAGCTGACATGGGTGAAGGTTCAGCAATACCAACTGATCCCCATCACACACCCACCATTAGTCAACCATCAACATCACAACCTCAAAAGAAACAAAGACCTATGAAGCCAAAGAGAAAGGACACTGAGATACCTCAGTCTAGTGGTCCTACAGACAATGTTGCAGATGAGGCTGTTTATAAGGAGATGGATGACAGTTTGGAAAGGGCTGCCACTACTGCTACTAGCTTAGATGTAGAGCAGGATAGGGGTAACATCATTAAGACCCAATCCAAGGCAACACCTAATGAACCATGTTCCCCAGGAACTAGTTCAGGTGGTGGTCCCAGGTGTGAAGAAACCATGGGGGATACAATTTCTCAGACTAGGTCTGAGAATGTATCTAAACTTTCTAATGATCCACTGCTCACAAGAGGTAACACACTTTGAAGTGGTGAGAATAGTCTGAAACTTAAGGAATTGATGGAATTTTGTACCAAATTGCAACAAAGAATTCTTGATTGGAGAACACAAAGACGGCTCAAGCTCAGGAGATTACAAGTTTGAAACTGCGAGTCAAGAAGTTAGAGAAGAAAGGAGGGTCAAGAACTCACAAGCTCAAAAGATTATACAAGAATCTGCAAGAATGGTTTCCTCTGATGAAGCTAGTTTAGGTGATCAGGAGGATGCATCCAAACAGGGGAGGAAAATTGATGACATTGATAAAGATGTAGAGATTACATTGGTTGGTTAAACTCAGAGGAGGTATGGTGATGATCTAATGTTTGATACAAGTGTTCTTGATGATGAAGAAGTGTTTGATGGACAGGATACGGCTGAAAAAGAGATTAATGAGGCTGAAAAGGAAGTTAGTACTGCTGATCCAGTTACTACTACTGGTGAAGTAATTACTACTGCCAGTGTTGAGGTTAGTATTGCCAGTCCAACTGAAGCTACAATTGTTGATGATTTGACTCTTGCTCAAACTTTGATAAAGATCAGAAGTGCAAAACCCAAAGTCAAAGGGGTTGTGATAGGAGAGCAGAGTGAATCTACAACAAGAACAAGACCTCAACAACTACCATCAAAAGATAAAGGTAAAGGTATCATGGAAGAGCCTGAGAAGCCTACAAAGAAGAAAGATCAAATCAGGATTGATGAAGAACTTACCTTTAGGCTACAAGCTGAAGAAGAAGAAGCAAGACTTGTAAGAGAAAAAGCTAAAAAAAGAACAAGAAGCCAATGTTGCATTAATTAAAGAATGGAATGATATTCAGGAAAAGATTGAGACTGATGAGTTATTAGCAGAAAGATTGCAAGCAAGAGAACAAGAAGAGTTGACCATTGAAGAAAGGGCTATATTATTTCAACAATTCTTAGAAAAAAGAAGAAAGCACTTTGCAGCGAAAAGGGCAGAAGAAAAGAGGAACAAACCACCTACCAAAGCTCTTATCTAAAAAACATGAAAGAATGGAAGCCCAAAGATCTAAAGAGCAAGTCTTTTGCAAATATTCAAGAATTATTTGACAAAGCAATGAAAAGGGTGAATACATTTGTTGACTTCAGAACTAAGTTGGTAGAAGAGAGTAGTTCAAAAAGAGCAGGAGATGAGCTAGAACAAGAAAGTATTAAGAAGCAGAAGGTAGATGAGGATACAGAGACAACAGAGCTTCAAAGTCTAATGCAAGTCATTCCAAATGAAGAAGAGGTAGCAATTGATGCTATACCTTTAGCTACTAAGCCTCCAACTATTGTTGACTGGAAGATCCATAAAAAAGGAAAGAACAACTACTATCAAATAATAAGAGCTGATGGAAGTTCAAAGATGTACATGGTCTTCAGCCTAATGCTTAAAAGTTTTGACAGGAAACATTTAGAAGATTTGTACAAGCTGGTAAAAGATAAATATGGATCAACATGACCAGTAGAGGAATTGGATTTCATTTTGTATGGAGATTTGAAGACAATGTTTGATCCACATGTTAAAGATCAAGTATGGAAAAATCAACATGATTAAAAAGTATTGGATTAGAAGTTATATGATTCCTATGGAGTTCATTCATTAAGGATGCAACATGTGTATATTCATATGTTGGTAGAAAAGAGATATCCCCTTACACCTGCTACAATTACAGATATGCTGAATAAGAAACTGCAAGTCGATCATTGGAATAAAATGTGTTATCAGCTTCTTAAGCTCATTACAAAACAGCTCAATAATCAATGAAGTGTTTGGAAGCATCCTCCTGATGATTAATGAAGCTTTTAATGAAGAAACTTGATGATTTTGGAGATAAATATCAAGTTTAGGGGAGGACTTTTAGGATTAAAAGACTTTTTGATGATCTTAGAGTTACTGCTGCTAAGGTTTGTATTACTACTACTAAGCATAAATTAGTGATGTTCAGTAATCTTAATGAAAAATATGCTAAGTAGTTAGTACTGCTAGTGTAACTTAGTTACTACTGCTAGTGTAACTTAGTACTGCTAGTATATGTTAGTACTGCTAGAGTAAAGTTAGCACTGCTGGTGAAGATTGAAGAAAACTTTCTAAGTAGTTAATACTGCTTGTACATAGTTAATGCTGCTGGTACAAAAGTTACTACTGTTGGTGTTAAAAGTTAATGTTGTTGGTATAAAAGTTACAACTGCTGAAAGATTACAACTACTGGAAGAGTTTACGCTGACAAAGAACATTTCAAAGACTTATCAGAGAAAGAATAAAGATTTCTTGAAGATCAAGATTACTTACGTGATAAGTATGAGTTATTTATAGAATAGATCATGGAGAATATTCTAAGTCTTAGGAATATATTGTAAATCGACTAGGACTCCTTGGTGTATAAAAGGAGGTCTTAGGGTATAGAGTTTTATGCATATACATCTCATCTTTTAGTCGTATAGTTCATAGCTTCAAGGTTTTGTAACCCTAATACTAGTAAGAGTATTCGTATTAATATATTGAAGCTTTGTTTGTTAATTTGTGTGTTCATTAGAATTACTGTTCTATTGCATATTCTTCTTATTGATAAAAGATTAGATTCCGCATAATCTTTGATATATTTTACAAAGTTTCTACCATAGTTGTGTAGGATTTATCTTGCATAACTAAACCTTACACAAGCTAAGGAATTCAAGATCTATTCAAGTAGGATCAACAGTATAGACAAAAAGAAATGCTCTTCCATACAAAACACACAGAGTGAATAAAAACAGAAATTGAATATAAATGTTTTTAAGTTTGTATTCATGTAAAACTAATCAAGTTTGAATCTTATTCTCAGAATTCAACATGTCAAGAACAAATTCTCAAGCTGAAATTGTCTCTGAAGAACAGCTGGTTCCACGTGCTAACAGACTTGTCATCAAGAAGAACAACTAGCGTGTCGCTTCAGATTCACATTTCACCAATACCATGCTGAGATTTGTCGTTAAAATTCTAAGACACCACAAGCTATATAATCTGGTTTTCTTAACTGCAACTGTACCGATCATCTACCTACACCAATTTTAGAAAACCATCAATCACAACAAAAACAACCATACATTCACTTTCGAACTAGACACTCATACTTTCACTCTCACACCTAGACTACTCAGAAATGTATTGCAGATGCCTCCACCTGATCCCAACAACACTTATATCAAACCTCCCTCAGAAAACCAAATTTTGGAATTCATTAATACACTTGGTTATGATGAAGATACCAAAACAAAGATGATTGTCGTTTCAAAAATGGTCGCCACAAGACTTCATCAATCATGGAGAGCTATTCTAAGTGTATTCAACAGATGTCTTACTAGAAAAGACTCAAGCTGGGACACAGTTAGACTTCTAATACTTCAGATATTATAGGGTATCATTCACTCTACCAATTTAGATTTTGCATCATTGATTTGGGATGAATTTGAATGGCAAACAGTTGAAAGATTATCCAGACCATCAAAGATGTCTAAGCTATTATACACCCACTTCACCAAGCTTATCATTGACTACATTCTTTCACACAATATGAGTATTCCTCGCATATCAGATTCTAAGTTGCACAGTTCACAAGATAATTAACCCATAACCAAATTGTTAAACACGACTAATGGTGACTACAAGTTTAGAATGGAAGTTCCCGATGCAATGATCAGTGATGTAATCAAGAAGAAAGCAGGGTACATGTACTATATGGCTAAGAAAATGGAAAGTGAGAAAGCTAAAATTATTGATGAACTAAAAGAGCAACACGTATCTCTAGTCAAAACTAGAAGAGGAAAAGGTTTTATGTGTTATGCTGATCAAGTAGCAAATGTTCCCAACAAACTCAAGAAAGATGTTGTGCCAAGGAAAACAAGATCTCTTACTATCGTTGAAGAAGCAGTTGTAGGTGAACTTGCAAACTCCATTATTATTCAAGAACCACGCTCTCAACGACGTCGAAGGAGTCAATTGACAATTGACAGCCAAACTGATGAAGCTGTTGCAGATATGTACAATGAGTGGGGACAGAAACTCAAAGGTCCTGCAGTTGAAGATCCAGCAGTTCAATCATTGTTAGACTTACAGAAAGGATCAAAAGCTAGCAAACTTAAGAGTTTAAGGAAAAAGAAGCAACCAGTTGCAGGAGAAGGATCGAGTGCTGCTCATAACAAATACTATTCTCCATCAGATAGTGTTAGTGATGTAACACTCTACTCTTTCAGTTCAGACAATTCAAAGGAAAGTACAAATGAAAATGATGATGCTTACGAATCTAATATGGACTTATTTGACGATAATCCACATAGAGATAATGATGATGCAAGGTATGGAGTGTTCATGCATAACAAGTCTACTGCAATACCAAATTTCTACCTACATTAGTCTGACGGTTACAAGTTCCTCGCTAGACTTCATTCAGACCTTGCTAGACGAAACACCTATAAATGAATTGACGGATTTTAGTGTATACTGATGCTTATACAACCTCAGTGGGGCATAACCTAGAGGGAAATCTTGAGCTAACAAGCTATATATCAAGTGCATCCGAAGTACCACTTGGTACACATGTAGATGTTCTAGCAACAACAACTTTAATGCAGGAAATGTTCTCAGAAGAGAATGCTCATCATATACTATCTCTACCAGGCATCAGCAAAGAAAATTCCCTATTCTACAACAACTCCCCAACCAAGATCCCTACAAGCCAAAGCAAAGAATCCGATGCAAAAGGCGAAAAATAATATGACGAAGATCAACTTCAAGAAGGCAGTCGCACCGAAATTCAGAGAATATGATTAGAAACTTAAAGCTCTTACAAATATCAATGTTTCTGAAGCATTTGAAAATTTTGTCCAAGCAAAAGTTTTGACATAAATCAAAAAGCTTCTACCTACTCATATCCCAAATACCATTGCGAATTATGTTAGTCCATGCCTTAACACCTCTGTGCTTAAAGTTATGAAAACCAACCAAATCAATCTTTTCACTCAATCATCCACCTCCATTGATGATCTCTCTGATATGGATCTAAAAATAAAGTTGCTAAACAGAATTCACTCGAACAAGTCAAATAAGACTCATACCACACATCAGCAACTTTATGATACACTTTATGAATCCATTACTCTCGATCAAGATGCACTTGATACTCAAGCTTCACAATCATCCTTTCACAAAAGCTCTCACGATAATCAGGATCCTCCTAATAATCGTGAGGAGGAGAACAAGAAGAAACGTCAAAAGGATGTCGGTAAACCTTCTTCTAGATCTCCCGTGGTTATAGTATAAGATGATACACCTGCCATGCAACCCCTGGGCAAAGCAGATATTCTTATTCAAAAACACTCCAAACCAGAATGGTTTCCAAAGAAGTCGGGATTAGCTAAAAGGAGAACGACATGGTTTGATTTATTCATGAAATCAGACATTGATAAGGATGATAATCATATTCTTGGACCATCAACTGTCGTCGTAGCAAAGAAGTTTAAAGAACTGATCCAGAAGGACGAGCTTACAATAGCAAATCTCGAAGGCGCATGATTAGAACGGCTAAAGGTACAATACAACAATGATGTGGAACTCGAATACCATGTTAGTCAACTCCAAGCAGCAATATTATCAGAAGCTCAGTGGAACAATGATGAAGGAAATGTCTCTAAACCTAGATCATTTAAACGACACATGTCAAGAATTACAAAACCAAATCCTTGCTTCTACAACAACGACTACACTTACCTTGTGGATCTCAGCACAGAAGAGAAGTACACAACTTCTATCACTAAGCATTAGGCTGCGAGATACTACAAAGAAGGTATTGAGGATAGGATCCCTAAAAGATGGAGCAAAGAAGTTTGTCGCTATCACTTTGAAGCTCTTAATGTATACACTATTGGGAAGAGGATAGAATTGATTTCTTCAAAGCAGGAATGAGTGTCGTAACTGAAGGAAATGTCTATTCAGACCTAAGGACCAAATCAGTTGTTCGTATATTTGTAAAGAAGAAATGAGGTTATGGTTTTCTAACATCAATTGTAGTCAGGAGATCCGATGATAAAGAGTATGAATTCAGCTATGCATATCTACCTAGACTCAGTGTGAATAATGTGGAAGATATGTACTTGCTACAGGTTCAAGATAAGCTACACCATCTCCCATTGGAATTTATGAAAGACTTCAACAATGCTCTTTTGATGTTCATCAAAAGAACCATGATTAAGAGCAGGGTAGAAGATATTCAGCTTGGAGTAGAAAGCAATCAAAGAACTCTTAACCTCACAAAACCTACAATGTTCTTCAAAGGAATCGACCAAAGGATATCATTCACGATGACTACAACACATAAGGGGGTCGTGTATCTTAACCAATACAACATAAAATCCCTCATGAAGCTAAGTGAAGTGAAGAAGTTCTGTGATGGTACACTTGTGAAGATTCAAGAAAATTTTATTGACATGATGTCAAAAACAAGCTGGGTAGCAACAACAAAAGGTTAAAGGGAAGAGACTGGACCGACTAAGATGTCAAGAGTTCAAAAGAGATGATGAAGAAGATTGACGAGATACTCAGGCACAGAGAGCAGCTCAGGAGGCTTCAGAAGTATGTTGGAGGAAAACCTAAAACTGTTAATCCCTATACTTTTGTAAGGCCTTTGTAATCATCCCTTAGGGGGAGATTGTTAGAAACACTAAAAAGTGTTGATAACATGCCCATTTATCTAAGTTTAATAGTGTAGGGATTAAATATTGTAAATAGGGAAGGACTTAGTTGTAATATGTAATAACCCTTTATTGCTTCCTAGTCCCTCCCTCCTTCCTATAAAAGGAGGGCTAAGGAAGAGTTAAGGGTTGGTGATTCTTCTCTTTCTTAATCTAATATTTCTTTCTTTCTCTTTCTCTTCCTATCCCTCTCCTCACGTCACCCTCCTCTCTCTCTCTACTCTCTCTCTAAAACTTTCTAGTGCAGTATTTTGTATCATATTTGATATATATTATCATATTGTATCAAGGAAGAAGAACAATAAGGGATTAGATCACTTGAAACAAGATTAAACGTAGTTATTGATCAAGAATTTTAGAGAGAGAAAAAAGATTTTAGAGAGAGAAAAAAACTAAAAATCTGTACAAAAATGTCAGAAATCTGTAAAGGAAGTATTTATAGCCAAGACTAGGTAACGTTTCCCGTGGGCGGTCCCGGCGGTCCCAGATATATTTGGGGGTCGTCCTGCCTATCAGGGGGGCGCCCCTAGGTAGACGCTCCTATTTTTGTCTTTTAGTTGGGAAGGTTAAATCTGGTGTAAAAGCTTCTATTTTGGGGAAAAACCATATTTGAATTTTTATAATTAAATAAAACATTTATTTAATAAATAAAATATTTTGTATATTTTTTTGTAAAAATACTTTTGTATAAATGTAATGTTTAAGAAAAAATATTTTCTTGATCACTAATCATGTTTAATGATTTGTTTATACATACCTTTAGTGATTTTCGTCGAAATGGAAGTTTACGATTAATAACGTGTAAACGTTTATTTTTATCGTAGACGATTTTACATTTTTTCATCTTCAGGAAATTTTTCAGGGAAGTTTACGATTAAGGGTGTGTTAAGTTGGGGGAAAATATCTCATTTTTTTAGGAAATTTTTCATTTAAGAATGGGAAAACTGAAAACTTGTTTAGTTGCACTTTTTTCTAATATTTTTCAAAAAACAAAAAATTCTCATTTTCGAAATTTATATGAAAAAATAGAAAACCACAATTTACTGTTCTCCATTTCTTTTTTTTCCCCTAACAAATAATAAAATGTAAATATGACTCAAACAAAATAAAACGTGAGTACCAATATTCTAACCCTATCTAGAGGTGACAAATGGATTGGATTGGGTCAGTTTATGTCATGGGTCAAATGGGTCATGGGTCAAACAGGTCATGTTTAAAAAATGGGTCTAACGGGTCATGGGTCAAACGGTTTGGGTCAGGTTGACCCACTAAATTATGGTGTTTTCATACATTTTTGAACGTTTTATACGTTTCGTCAGTCTTTTTACGTTTTCGTCGGTTTTTCTGTTTTTTACGTTTTCGTCCGATTTCTTACGTTTTCGTCCGTTTTTTACGTTTTCATCCGTTTTTTTACGTTTTCGTCCGGTTTCTTACGTTTTCGTCCGATTTCTTACGTTTTCGCCGTTTTCTTACGTTTTCGTCCGTTTTCTTACGTTTTCGTCCGATTTCTTACGTTTTCGTTCGATTTCTTACGTTTTCGTCCGTTTTCTTACGTTTCCCTCCGTTTTTTACGTTTTCGTCCGATTTCTTACGTTTTCGTCTATTTTTTTTACGTTTTCGTCCGTTTTTTTACGTTTTCGTCTGTTTTTTTTACGTTTTCGTCCGTTTTTTACGTTTTCGTAAGATTTTTTACGTTTTCGTTTTTTTTTAAGTTTTCGCCAGTTTTCTTACGTTTTCGCCCGTTTTCTTACGTTTTCGCTCGTTTTCTTACGTTTTCGTCAGATTTCTTACGTTTTCTTACGTTTTCGTCCGATTTCTGACTTTTTCGTTCGTTTTTTTTGCGTTTTCGTCCTATTTCTTACGTTTTCGTTTTCTTCCGTTTTGGACGTTTTTTTTTGTTTTTTTGACCCCTTTCTTTGTTTTCTTACGTTTTATACGTATTTATTCGTTCAAAAAACAGATAAAAACGCAAAAAAAAACTGACGAATATGGACGTAAACGTAAGAAAACAGACAAAAACGGACGTAAATGTAAAAAAATGGACGAAAACGTAAGAAATCTGAAGAAAACGTAAAAAAACCAGACGGAAACGTAAAAAAAAGACGAAAACTTAAAAACGGACACAAAAGTAAGAAATTTGACGAAAACGTAAGAAATCGAACGAAAACGTAAGAAATATGACGAAAATATAAAAAACGGACGAAAACGTAAAAAATGGACGAAAACTTAAGAAAACGGACGAAAACATAAAAAAACAGACGAAAACGTAAGAAATCGAACGAAAACGTAAAAAACGGACGAAAACGTAAAAAACGGACGAAAACGTAAGAAATCGAACGAAAACGTAAAAAACGGACGAAAACGTAAGAAATCAGGCGAAAACGTAAGTAATCGGACGAAAACGTAAAAACGGACGAAAACGTAAGAAATCAAGCGAAAACGTAAGAAATCAGACGAAAATGTAAGAAATCGGGAGAAAATATAGGAAATCGGACGAAAACGTAAAATAACAGACGAAAACGTAAGAAATCGGACGAAAACGTAAAAAAAGGGACGGAAACGTAAGAAAATTGACGAAAACGTAATGTTAGTTGAGATTTATATATGTTCGGTAATGTTAATTTTGAGTATACTACAAATTAAATATATGCTTATTATTCGGTAATGTTAATTTTGAGTATATTGCAAATTAAATATATGCTTATGATTGTAGTTAGGTTTTATTAATTTCATTTGTGTTTTATTTTTTATTATTTTTATAATCGTATACAAAGAGTTAATATGAAAAAAAAATATGATATAAAATAAAAGGAGTGGAAAATAGGATCCATCCTAACAATTCTTTTCACTTTTTAAAAAGAAAAATACAACTCCCATCTAAACTCAGGTTTTCAAAATTCTCAGAAGAAAAATCATCCCTTCTCTTGGAATTTAGAAACATAAAAACATAAAAAAATTTCCACAACTAAACACCACCTAAATATTTTCCGAAAGTTTGAATGCATTTTACCAAACAGTGATTTTAATTATCGGCACTGTTCACATAGAAAACATTCTAGGGAGGTGTTTGGTTTAGCTGTTTTATGGACGTCTGCGGCGTATGAAAATCAGGAAATCCAATAAGCTAACTTTTTTGATATGAGCCCTATTATCTTTCGAGTTTCTTTTAGCTATATCAGTCCTCTATATAAATTTGTAGGTTTACAAGCATATAAGCCAACATGTCAAGAGAACTTTTTACCCAAAGCAAATGAAACAATAGATGTGTTAATTCTTTTTAGTAACTTAATTCTTTGGATGTAACTTTTATAAGATAGTATGAACGTGTTGTAAAAGATATTAAGACAGTGTTTGGATATTGAACTGATGTTGTGGGTTGTAACTGAAAAATTTTGTGTTATATTATTCTATACTTGAAATGATTTGATTATTATAGCCTTTTGGAATTGGTCAAATGAATGAGTTAAAAAGGTATTTGTTTTACCCTTCGATATCGAGCATAGATGTTTGTTTAATATTAAGTAATTTTGATAACTACAGATTCCGAATGAGCATAGATGCAGTGGCATTTTAAACTGTGATGTAGTAACAGCGATAGTCACTTAGTGATGTAACATTTTTTAGTATGGGTTTACGTCCAACAAAGGGAGTGTTGCTTCATGGTCCGCGTGACACAGGGAAGACATCTTTGGCTCGATTATGTGCTAATGATGCTGGCGTCAATCTCTTTACGGTAAATGGACTAGAAATAGTGAGTCGGAATTATGGTAAAAGTGAGCAAGCATTGCTTGCAGTCTTCGATTCAGATGTCAGTTGTCAGTGTGCTTCTCTTGCTGTGGTAAATTCTCTTTTTTTCTTTTTTCCATCACCTATCTTGAACATTATACTAGTTCAGCTGTGTTTTTCTTTGTTCAATCCTTCTTTTTTGTAATGATTTAAAGATGCATATAAGGGTAGCTTCCTGAATGATGTTTTGCTTCTTTTGCAAGCATGTTTCTTGGTGTTTAAGGATGTTTACATGGTAAAACATAAGTGTAAATGGTAAACCTCATTTTCATTTGTCGGCCCTTTTGAATAAATGAATTTGGGCCCACCGTAGTGGGAAATTGGACTAAAGCTATGGAGTCTTAGTCAGATGAAAATTTTAACTTGCGAAACTTTGTATAGCTTCCCAATAGTCTTGATCAATCACCTTAACCGTAGTTGAATTATTTTATACTTCAAATCTGATACAATTTTTTTGGCAATCCTCTGATTTCATGGACCTTTCCAGTTTAACGATATTTCTAGCCCATGTCTGCTAATTACCAACGCGTATCTTGAATTAAATAAACTTCCCAACCATGTCTACTAAATTGTCTATATAAGTAAAACTAGTTGTTTGTACTTGTAGGTTGTTAGTAAAAAAAGCGTATAGAGGCAAGTGTGAACCTGGATAGTTAAATGGGGTGGACCAGGAGGTAGGATACGATGATGATCTTGTACTAATCCAAGTAATGAAGGGGCGATCTGCACAAATGAGAGTAAACCGTTAGCCTTATCGCGGGGCGGACCCCACGATTAAGTTTCGGCGTGAGAGTAAGTATACACGTTTGTCAGAGAATGTCAGAGTATATGTGTGTATTAATGATAGGGCAAATGTACCTTTTTGGGGTGTGAAACGACCCCTATTTATAGGCAAGCCCAATACTAGGGTATCCTAATATTTCGCTTGCGACTGTTAGTAGCCGGAGTGGGTCCCTTGTCGGGCAAGGGTCCACGTGTAATCGTGTCTGCGGACGTGAGCATCCTTCCGTAGCCTGTGTTTGTCCGCGGATGTGCAACGGGTGCGGCTTTAAAAGGTACTTACGTGCGTCTTTGGAATATTCGGAGCGTGACCCTTGTCAGACTTAGTAGTCCGGCTATTTGTTGTATTGGGCCAGGGCTCATATGCGCATATTACGAACTAAGCCCAGTAAGCTTGGTATTCATACTATACGTCATCATAAGTATTTATAGATGAATTGGATTCCATTGCCCCCATCATGGAAAGAAGGCGGTGAAGAACTTTCTGTAAGAATTGTTGCAACACTACTCAATTTGATGGATGGAATTAGTAGAACCGAAGGCCTACTTGTCATTGCTGCAACCAATAGGCCAGACAGTATTGAGCCAGCACTCAGACGGCCTGGAAGGCTTGACAGGGAAATCGAAATAGGTAAAATGGTCTTGATAAATCGATCTATGTCTCACAAAATTGATGAAACTTGACTTGCAATGAAATTGAATTTATTTAATATGTTTAAAATATACTCAGGTGTGCCATCTCCTAGTCAACGCTATGACATATTACTTGCTCTGCTCAAAGAAAAAGAACACCGACTTTTAGATTCGGAAATTCATCATCTGGATATGACTACTCATGGGTTTGTGGGTGCTGATCTTGCTTCCCTCTGCAATGAAGCTGCCTTTGCTTGCCTTAGGCGCTGCATTAACAAGAGTAGTGATAATAAAAAACAATCTTGTGTGTCTTCGAATGATATGAACGCCATGCATTACGAAAATAATTTGGAGGGTTCATCTTCGTCCAACTCAGATTCGCATTCAGGAAGCGTTGAATGTGGCCAGATGGGAGGAAGCTTGAGTGTGTCTTTTGAAGATTTCGAGAAGGCGAGAATTAAAGTGAGACCGAGTGCCATGAGAGAGGTAGACGCTACTTTATAAGGCCCATGAAGGGTGTCAATGATTGCACACGTTAGATGAAAGAGGGCAAGGCATTATTCATTTAGTGGCTGCTATTGGCTATGAGGGGGCCATCGGTCTAGTTGTTGCTGCTGGGATGAGTCCCAATTTCAGAGACGCGCATGAAAGGACCACTCTCCACTAGACATCACTTTATGGTAGGTAGGTCACAACACATTTGGGTAACTGAGAGAGCATCTTGTACTTTGGATATAAGGTACATGTTTTATTACTTATATTCTATTTAAAATTACAAGTTACAATTCTATAAGTAACTATCATGTATACCGTTAGTTTGAAACTTTGAACCATAAATTTATATGTGGCACAAATTCAAAACTTTATGGATTTCACTATGTGTGAAAAGAGTTGCATCTTTAATTTGTTAAATGAGAACAGGGAAGAGTAGAGGGGTCATACATTAATGATTTTATATGGGAACCCAAAGTTACATGTATCCTACAACGGATATACTACTCCATTTAAAGACAATATGATACCAAAACCTAGTCAAAGTAACAAATAAATTTTTGTACAAACATAGCTTATTCCTACAAATTGATCAACATAGCTTAGACTAATACATTTTAGATAAATAGATCAGCTAAGCCATTTCATCTTTTGATAAAAATTGAGACCGACAAAGCACAAATATAGCTTATTCCCTTTTATGTGTACACGATATTTGAGTATTAATGAGCATGTAACGAAACGAATCCTTATTGGTTAGAGTTGAACTCATAATTATGAGTTGGCAAATATGTCTAATTTGTTATCTCTAATTTTTAGTAGTTTATAAATAGTATATTTCAACCGATGAAACAGGCCTATTTAGACCATGTTCTGAAATGATGTTTACGAATGAACTGATTTTGACTTGTAGTTGTTCCACCTATCACATGAGCAAACTGATCTTTTGCATTTTAAACCTATGTGTTTTAGCATAAAAAAGATGTGTGGCTTGATAATGAAAAAGCATGTGTGAGTATCTTCATTTAGTGTAGTAAGGCTATATCTTGCTGCATTTGGAAACATGTATTTGAAATACAAACATCGCAATATGTAATCTTCCTGATATTATGGTTTAATTGTTATGAGGTCTCCTAACTTATATTTGTGCTAATTATTATCTTCTAAATGGAACTCAAACAATGTTGTAGTGATACTGAAGAGTGTTTATTCGGATATCACTATTGTATCTATTGAATATAAATGTTCTTATAATGGTAGCTAACCTTTTATACATATAGTAGTAAACAAAAGGAAAACTAACCGTATTTTCCTATGTCCCAAGAAAATGTCAAGATTTCGAATATTGTAATTTGATAACTTTTATGTTGACTAGGATTTTTGTGTCACATGTCCACATATCGTATATTATTATTGCGCACTATGTATTAACATAAATATTATTTTTTTGGCTTATATGAAAAAATTGCGCTCGTTTGTTATACATTTTGATGCACTAAAATATACAACATGATGTGGAATACATTTTGATGCAATCAAATTTACATTATGATGCAGTAAAATTTTCATTGTAATGCAGTAAAAAGTACAATGTAATGCAGTACAATTTACATTGTCATGCAGTAAAATATACAATGTGATGCAGTTGAATAACATAGATTAGTCGAAAAGCCAGGTTCTTCAAGCTTTTGTAACTTAATCAATTCAACGTCTTTCGTTTTCAGAATTTCGCGTTGTGTGTTAGTAGCAAATCTTGAAGCCAGTGTGGTCACATTAAGACCTTGCGTAGCTGCATTTATTAACGTGTCTTCATGGTGTTCAGTTTCATGACTTTGTTCATCTACATCATCATTAGGATGCGAGCCGAGTGTGGGAAGCTTTTTACTATGTAGTCTTCTAAATTGATAAAATGATTCGCTCATACTGAGATTCCATTGCATTCATCTCTTTTAAATCATGCGCCACACGGCTCGGATAAAACAGGCGGCCAACGTTCTCAAGTGATATGAATAAAACCGAAATGTATGTTGAAGCTTTTTATTATGTGGTCTTCTTATTTGATATGTGATGAATTAAAAGTCTTTTGCACGTAATGCAAATGCTTCAACTTTACTTAATGCTCGTACGGTTCGGGTGGATGACGGTAAATTTAGAGTTGATTTTGGGAGTAGGGCCTATGTGTCACACCCCGCCAAAGCGGAAATTCGAGGTCCAGATTACGAGAATGACATTCATCACATACACAATTTGGTGTCTATATAGAAGAAACTAAATATGCATGAAATAAACAAACATATGGCACAAAGTGACATCAAAATACCCAAAACAAAATCGAGATTAATTCAAAAGGGTCTTATATTGAAGAAAAAGAAGGGGGGTGTAACACACCCCCCCCCAAGTGGGGGGTTGTTTTTATTTTTGTATTTATTTTAATCTTTGTGGTTTTTGCTTCTGCAATATAAAAGAAATTCAACACTAAGCAATTTAACAACCAAAACTTTAATCTTCCAAACAATGCAAAACTAATTAAGGGAGAAACTCCGCAATGCAACCTAAGGTCTCTCTCTAGCCACTTCTCTTAGTCTTAACATCCTCATGATGCTCACCTGAAAATGATGCTTAAAACGTCAACATAAAGTTGGTGAGAGTCATAGGTTTAAGACACACATAACAATCCTTTAAAACCAAGTACTGTGATAAATAAAACATAGCATAGCAGGACATTAAACGAACTATCATACAAGCTAACATGCAAACACACCAAACTATGTTGAGACGGTCACGTCAAACATCACTAAAGGGAACGGAATACGTGTCCCACTCCACATATAATGAGACGATCACGCTCACTATCAACAATCTACAGCAATGAGACGATCACGCTCACTACTAACAATCCATCAATGTCTTGAGACGGTCACGCTAAGCACAACAACAAGGGAACGGAAACGTATCCCACGATCCAAATCACAATAGCAAGTAGCACACAACATAAATAGTCAGTATAGCCATTTGCCTCATTTAAAACACATTTATACAGTAACAAAACATTTAATACTCATAGCATCATTTTCACCCAAGGAAAACATAAGAAAAATGGGCTATGAAACTCACCTGATGCTTTGCAGCTTCCACAAACACTAGCACAAATCTAAACAATCAAAACAAACACGTGTTACATGCGACCAAGCCAATTGCATACTGGGAAAATGATGACCAATAAATGAGGTTGTCTAAGGTGTTTAATTACCCTCATGGGTCACCACGACACCATGCCCAACCAAAACCAACATGTTTACACACTTTTCCAAAGTCTTACAATTTACCCGAAAGTGCAGAATTTTAACATCACTTTACCATTTTCTAAACCATACCTACTGAGCTTTATAAATCACAGTTCAATACATGGTCTACTAACTTCATGATTTTTCACTAATTTATTTCCACTACTTAAGTGCTAAAATTAAATCAAACTTTTTATACTTCTAGTTGGATATGATGCACATAAAAGTTTGGAACCTAAAATCCATACTTAAACTCCAATATCAGAGCTTCCTTTCTGGGGGCTTTTAAATTAGGGGGACACATAGAACTAAACTAATCTGGGTTGCTAAATACTATTGCAAATTTTTAAGTGGTGGTTTTTCACATTCGTAATCTGACCTAAATCTGACCCGAATTTACTGCTTTGACAACTTTTCTCGTAACCAACATTTGAATGACTTCCCGACCTTAAAAACTTTCGAGGCCGGATGTTCTGGAAACTAGACTCTCTGAGCTACATCATAGACACCGGAAACTTGACAAAATCTATTACCATCATTGAGATAACAGCCGAACAACACAGCCCTAAATTCTGCCCTATTCTAATCAAGTTCTATCGCGGATCTAAACCATAACGTTACACCCATATGATCCTAATTAAACCCTAATTATTGCAATATGATTAAACATTATTAATTTACAGATTTTATAAAACCCTAATTCCATCATAATAATTATTACATGTTTTTAATGATTAATAATTAACAAGGATTAATTAATACTTACCTTAGAACTTGTTTTCTTCACAAAAAGCAAAAACCTTAATTTTTTTCTCCTCTTTTCTCTCTTTAGTCGACCGGTTCTACAAGGGGGGAGGGTTAGGGATTTTATTTTATATTTATAGGCCTCAATATAAATCCTAGATAATATCCATAATTTAGTATTTGTCTCCAATTAAAACTCTTTTTTTCTTTCTTTTCCCCTTTTCTTTTCCCAAAAACTGGCGATTGGCCACTCACTTCTATATTTTTTTTTATTTTATTATTAATTAACTAATTATTTGTATTACCTTAATTTTCTACAAAAAACCTAAGCTTATTTGCGCATACCTTTTTGCATAAACGCACTTTACTAAACCTTTAAAATAAATAAACTTTTCATTTTATAAAACACTAACTTTCAAAAAATAGAATTTCATTTCTTTCTTTATTTTACCACTTAAGCCTGTTCATATCTAATTTTAATAACTATAAATTGTATAACATAAAAATACTTACACGATAAATCACTAAAACGCTTAAACCACAAAAATCATTTACTTGTCACCAAAAGTGAATGAAATAAATTTAACTAATCTCACCACCATTCCAATCTTATTGAGATGACCACACTCAATAGATTGACTACCAATTTCCCACATAATCCACATAAATGCATATAAACATATATTAACACAAATAACACATAACCCATACATTGAAACAGATACATAAGTCAACACTAATAGTTTGACTAACCTGCTCAAGTCATGGTTGTCACACTATGCGAGTAACTCTTCGCCACAAAAGTCACCGAGGAGTAAAGTGATTGAATTAAAGAAACCCATTCGACCTCCGTTGGTTGTGGAGCTATCGAGTCTACCTCGAATGATAAAAAGCATTTCTGAGAAATGATCACCTTCACGTACTATGTATGTGTGTTGTGTACTTAGTGATAAAATACATTGTGATGCAGTAACTTTTATAACTGAGATGTACTAACTTTTTTCACTGTAATGCACTAAATACATTGTGATATAGTAACTTTTTAACTGAGATTTACTAACTTTTTTCACTATAATGCACTAACAAAATACATTGTGATGCATTAACTTTTTAACTAAGATATACTAGCTTTTTAAATGTAATGCATTAATAAAATACATTATGATGCGGTAACTTTTTTAACTGAGATGTACTAACTTTTTTAACTGTAATTCATTGACAAAATACATTGTGATGCAAGAACTTTATTAACTGATTTGTACCAACTTTTTCACTGTGATGCACTAACAAAATACATTGTGATACATTAACTTTTTAAGTGAGATGTACTAGTGTACTAGCTTTTTAACGGTGATGCATTAACAAAATATTGTGATGCAGTAACTTTTTAAAGTGAGATGTACTAACTTTTTTCACTGTAATGCAATAACAAAATACATTGTAATATAGTAACTTTCGACAATCTTTTAACCTAATTCACCCTCATACACGGAAATTAAATGACAAATACTAGTAAAAGTACATGAATTACACTTTTCTTTAGAATTTTATAACATGGTCACAATCTTTTAGTCATAATATAATCGTATGCTAATAATCAAAAGAAGCATAGAAGTGCTTAATTTTGTAGTTGTGAAGAGCAAGATAGAGAGTTAAATCAAGAAATAAGGGTGAATTTGTAACCTATATTGTGTCTAGTTAACCTTAAAACGTGTAGATAGCAGATAGGAGAGCATGGGTATAATGTGAAAGTTTAATTTCCAAGACTAACACATTTAACTATTATTGACTTGTCCGGCAAACGCAGAAAAACTAGGATTTTTAAAATTTGGAATCATCAAAATCGGTCTTTTTAACAACACCACCACAAGAAACAACCGGTTTTTCCAACGTAAATTTTTAAAAAAAAATATATAACAAAAAAAAAAAAAATTGGTTACATTAAGTTTTAAGTAATCTGGAATACAATAATCCTACTAAAGTTATAGAAAATTGAGTAATATTATGTTGTGATTCAGCTCAACGATATGGACTCGTCATTCTCAATTTTATCTTACATTTCAAACAAAGCTGGGCAATATGAAAATATAACACTTATTTGACGAATTCTAAGAATCAAAACAAAGGGACCATCTATACCTTGTTACCATGACATAAAGTAATACACATTCGGTAAAAATTGCAGAATGACTTCAACAGTAAGATATATCGAGTATTTGGCCTAAGATGACTACAAGCTTGCAACATGTAGTGAATGAAATGAAATCTTAAGTGTTATGAATCACGTGGTTTTCATGACGGCAATGAGTTGATATTATGAGTGATACTTTGTAGTTGAGTACCGCTTAATTAAAAAATAAAATTAATTAAGAAGCAAGCTTGTGTGGCTGTAACAGTTGTTACCAGCAACTCTTATCCCTCAGATCCTATTAACAAGGTTGAACACTTGAACGGGTAACACGATCCACTCCTAGAGTAAAAGCACCCATTCGAAGATTACAATCATGGGTCTTGCACATCTTCTTAATGTTTCCAAATGCAGACTTCATGTATTTCTTCAGCTCCAGATTCAGTCACCTCGTCCCACATAAATCCCTGGTGTTCTGTAAATTCAAAGAGCATAAGTTGGAATGTGTTCTCAAAGTTTAATACAAATGCATAAAAAGATCATCTAACACTTCTTAATATGGTATAATCTTGGGCCGTGGTTCGTTTCTAATTATCTCTTAATATTCCATCAAATAGTAATATACTGACAAGAACACGAAAAAGAGACAGTAATTTGGAATACCTGGACCCATTCAAAATAGCTGACGGTCACACCACCAGCATTTACGTAGATGTCGGGAAGTATGATAACTCATTTCTTTGACAGAATCTGTATCAAATAAACATATCTAGAATCAGGGACCAAATTTACATATTGGAAAGTTGGACAAGAATCAACTGATGTGCGAGATTTCTCAATTTCCTTCATTCTTTAGATGATTATATATTTATGAAGTGTCACCTGAACCAAAATTCATGTAAGAAACACACAAGTTATTTGACATAGTGTTTTGAAAGTGATTATCATATAAAATAATGGAGCACCACTTCAGGTTTTCACTTTAATTCTAAAACAAGAAGTTTCAGTTTTATGTATTACAATTTCTAAGTCTTGGCTGCTCTAATTCTGCCATATTAAAGACTTAAAATATTCATGTTATCATTATTATATAATTCATGGCCCTCTCAATTTAAAGTTCCTCCTACAGATGGTTTGATTGCACAAAGTATATGATCATGACAATTGATTTGTTTTTTACAGAAAAAAGAATCGTAGACATACCGCATAGCTTCATACCACATAACACATTTTATGTAAGGCTCTTCATATCTAAGCTAAGGGAGTCTCTCGTTCTGTTTGTGCGCAATATAGAGGTCGAAATATCAGTTTGTGGTGTATGGAAGATTGAGCATGATGAATCTTTTACAAAGCTATTCACCATTAGCACACCTGGTTACACAATAAATAATAAATATGTGTATCTGTGAAAAGAGTCGATATATTAAACAGGAAAGCCTAGAAAGTTACTAGACGATATACATTTACTCGAGCATATGCATATCCAGACTCTAAAAAAACAGGGTAGAACTAGAGCTATGACTACCAGCGCCTACATAAGTCGGGTATCACTATTAAGGGGACTGAAATCAAGCTCTCAATGCCAAAAGGGTAGAAAAGCCTAACTGTGTTGTTGCAGAATATTAAACGGAAAGATGCCATTCAAATCAGTTCATACGACCATTATGATTAGAGTAAAACTAAAGAAAGATGCCAATTGCCAAAAGGGTAGAAAAGCCTAACTGTGTTGTTGCAGAATATTAAACGGACATGACTCTGCATATACGACTGACTAATAGATTTATAAAGAAACATTAAGCATAGGTACCATCTGGTTGTCTAACAGATACTGCAAGATTCTGTTACCATACTATTTGTAACACAACCTGTAGGCGACACAGTCTTGACTAATGAGATATAAGCGGTTTTCATCATGGCCATTGACTACGAGAAGACACTGTTGGGATTTAAATACCTAGGTAACTAGTTTAGCCACGAGTGCGCAGCGGATAGGACCTAGTAATAGCATATGGTTAACACAAAACAAAAGGTAAATAGAAACGCGTACCTTTTGATAATTTGATCAAGAAAACGAATTAAGCGACTAAAATAATCGCCTCTATGGTTGCTCACACAGTCACGTCAACCGAATATATTAAGTTTGCTAGACTTAAACTTCAAGAACAATCAACCCTTGAATAATCGAATATCACGCGCACCTAATGAGCTTATATCCGAAAAACAAAGAACCGAATTTAGACAAAACCAAAACCCTTGGTTGGGATTTCCTTCTTCGAACCAAATAATTCACAAACACCACGTGTTATTATTTGCAACCTTATAAAAGGTTTTATTTATGTCGAACTCGGTGGAAAAGAAACAAGAAGAATCCGAATATTTTTTAAGAGTTTCGAGGGCTGTGAATCGTATCACATATGTGCTATGAGGTGAGGGTATTTATAACCCCACAACCCCTATTATGATAAACTTAAAAAAATAAGTTCTAATCCAATCACAACTCTACTTCTCGTATTCATTATCCAAAACTGAAACTGGGATTCTTTTGGAATATGCTATTTGTTTTCCACTTTAAGACAATATACAAGTTTATGTCTTATTCGATTTTAGTCCTTTTGGTTTGTATCGTGAAGTATGAAACATATTCTCCGTGTATTAACGTGTGTGCCCCCAATAGGCTTACATATTCGTAATGTATTCGTGCTATTCGACTACCATAATCCAACAGACACATGATATGAGATTGTCTGAGGAGAAGGAAGAAGATTGATAAATTACAATTATAATCATAATTAACTTGTCATAGAAAAAAAATAGAAAATGGATAATTGTATTTGCAGGTCAACCCCACCCAACCGGCCCGTTTCGACCAGTCTTAGAAATTAACTATTTCAGCTAAACCTGTTTCTACCATTACCCAACCCACTCGACTTATCATTCTTTTCACCTATAACAACAATAGTCTGGTGCTAGCAATGAAAACAAAACTAAACATGCCTAACTCAGTAATGGTATAACCGATTCTTCTACACAATATAACAGACACATAGAGATTGTCTGAGCAAAATGTTTATTAGCTGCGAACTGGACGCAACCAAAGCTTGGCGAATAACAAATTATCAAGATCATCATATTCTTCATGTCTCTGCTACTTGCCATCATATATTTGCCACCAAGACAAACACAATCGATAAAATGAGAGGGAACCACAACCTTATACCTCAAAACCAAAAGACCACAAAACAACAGAGAATGTGATTTCTAAGATCTAAAAAAGACCTCATAAACTGCTCAAGACTGAGACAAAAGTTATCCAGTACTTTGAAACAGAATAAAACAATCTCTGCATCGAGTAAAAAATATATAGATAATTAAACATCCAAACTTGCATTACATTGATAACTATTGGAAATATATAAA
>BQNB010074215.1:6494-25986 GCA_026074375.1 Tanacetum coccineum | reverse complement strand
CCTACAACTTGTATGATGAGTGGCAATCCACCACATCCTTCAACAACCTTCTCTGCAATTTCTTTCAAATTTTTTTCGGTCTCCACCCTATCCCCAACCACACGTTTGAAAAGAATCCATGCTTCTTCTGTTGGCAAAGAGTCTACACTAATTAAACAGGTAGCCTTCATTGTTTTACAGACATCTTCGCTTCTAGACGTCAACAAGATCTTGCAATTCTTGTATTTAGCCCCACAGGGAATACACACTTCATCCAGCTTGAGCTCCCCCCACGCGTCATCTAAGATGACTAGAATCTTGTCGCCTTTGATAATTCGCTTTGCTGCCAATTCAACCTCCTTTTTTATTCTTCCAGCATCTTCGGTTTGTTTGAGTCCGTTATAATTCAAACGATGCAAAAACTTCTCACCTCGACTGCAACTTACTTGGAAGCGTGGTCTTTCCTACACCTCTGTACCATTGATTCTATGATTTGTATGCTTCATCTCAATAGATTTTTGATCTAATTGAACACGACTTTGGTTATCTAAGATTCATCAATGTTTTTTCCTTTCGTAGAAAACTTCCTTGGCTAGTGTGGTCTTAATTTCCTATACCTCCTATACCATAGATTCCTATGATACATATGTTTTCATCTTTTGTAGATTCCATAATCCTTTTGAAACACAACTTATGCGTATCAAGATCATCAATGTTATGCCTTTGGTAGACATCTAGGACTCCAGGTGCAGGAGTAGGAACAGAAACACACCTTTCAAAAGTCTCGCCATCTTCTTGGTGTTTTAAAAGTGAAGGAGTCTTGTTTGCCGCCATCTTACCGTAACGACAAAGGGTGCGCATCTGCGTTACCAGTTGTTTAACCCTGTCCCTCATCTGCGTTAGTTTCTCATTTTCTCTCTTAAGATCTTCAACGTTTTTAGAGGAGTTCGACATGTAACTAATCTCCTTTTTAGCAACACCAAACAATGTGTCGACTACCTTTCCAACCAAGGAAGAAACAGCCCCTTCTGCCATTACAAACTTCTTTAACTTTCTGTTGGGTTGTTTATGTGTTTACTTCTTCGTTGATGGTACTAACCACCACTGTTAATACCGTCGTCACAACCACTTACTGATCAGCACCAAACGGTATATACAAGAATACCGTCATTGTTGTATAAAAAAAGAGAAGAAGGTAAAAGTGATAGCTAAAAAAGAAATTGATTTTTGTGTTGGATCTAGTTTTCTTTCATTTGCATTGCAACAATGTAAACGTTAGGTATCTTTATTTATTTGGGTTAATTACTTGAAAATGCATTATACTTGTCATTTTTTGTTATTGTGTGTACTGAACTTTTTTTTCTTATTGTGTGTCGAACTTTCAAATTTCGACCTTTGTGTGTATTTTTGACCATTTTACCCTTACTTTTTTCAAAATTCGAATGGTAAAATGGTCATTTTACAAGGCTAGAATAGTGACAAAATATACACAAAAGTCGAAATTTGAAAGTTCAGTACATACAATAAGAAAAAAAAAAATCAATACACACAATAACAAAAAGTGACAAGTATAATACATTTTCAAGTAATTATCCCTATTTATTTCGCTGTCAGGTGAAGTGCATGCAAATCTATAACATTTGGTAAGAAAATTAATGAAACCCCACAGAGTTATATCACATAATGTTATTTATTGTAGCTAACAGAATGAATTTTCTCTTCAAACAATAAGTAAAGAGACACCCAATAATCATAAGTATACTAGCTAGAGTAGTCATGAAATTCACGAGTAAAAAAAATAAAGTAGTAACTTTCAATACTATCTTCCACGGGTTATGGGTGTGTATGGGGGAGGTTGAGAAGTAAACAAACCATACCCCTACCTAAGGTAGAGAGGCCACTTCATCTTCAACCAAAGGTAGAAAATGACCTCCGGCCTTATAAGGAGTGATAATCGAACCCTTGACCTCTGTCTTCAGAGACAAGGGTGATAACCACTTGATCCAACCTTGCTATGATCATGAAATTCACGAGTATTTCAAAAAAAATATTACAAAGATAGTTAATGGCATGCCTATTATATATTGAGTTAGACATTAAAAAGAACCGGTTAGTATAAGCAATTGTAGAAAATAGAGTTGCTACTGATGAAACATACATTATAATAAAGGTTTTTTTAACTTATGTCAGTAGGACACAAGATAAGAAAATAAAAAGTATAAAAAGTAAATCAAAACCCATAAAAAAGTACTCAAAGACTCACAAGTTTCGTGAGTCCTTCAGTATTTTCCTGTACTTTTTTGTGAGTCTCTAACTTTTTGTCTTGTGCCCACACAAGTTATAAAATCCTTATATTAAACATAATAGTCATATAACCAAAAAGAATAAATGTACTTTTGTAACGAAGACCATTTCAAATTTACTCAAGTTGAGAGCATCTTCAATGCACAAAATAACTAATAGCTTTTTTAAAAAGTCATTTGAGAGGGTTTTTAAGGATTGCACTAAAAGCTTTTTGCAAAGCTTTTTAGAATGACTTGTCAAACTACAAGTTCAAAGTCTTTATTATTAAGTGTAGTATACATTAAATGCTATAAATACAAAAAGTTATTGAAAACTTTTTGCATTGTGGTTGTTCTTAGGGACGGTTCAAAATATAGTGCAACAATGTTGATAAATTACGTAAGAAGTTGATAAATGTAATACTGATCATGGTAGTTCTAATTCTTTAATCTTCTTATGCAGCTTTAAATCCATCAATGATTTTCTGCACAAAACTAAAGACCCGTTCAACATAGCTTCATGATTCATTACTTGATAAAATTTAGGGTAAATTACACCGTTCGTCCTTATACTTAGGCTAGATTGTAGATTCAGTCCCTAGATAACGGGGGTTGATGTCGTTAATCCTTAAAGTCGATTTTTGTTACCCGTTTGGTCCATCGAGCCCCGTTATACGTAACGGGTGTTAGTTTGACTTTTCAACGATTGAGAGTTTAGTAAATTCAAATTTTTGTCATTATTTCATCGTTCGTTGTCCCCGACGAAAAAAAAATTTGTTTTTTTTTGTTTTTTTTTTTCCAACGAGTGGTTTTAACACCTGTTGCTATTTTTGTCCATTTACGCTTGCAGACATTGGTCCATATACTCGTTTTATGTGTATTATAAATGATGGTTTGCAAAGCATAAGACACAAAATTAAAAAATGGTTTGTTGTGCGTGTGGTTTGAAAGCTGTGATTAGGACATCATGGACTAATCAGAATCCATGTCGTCGTTTCTATGGTTGTTCTACACTTGTAAGTATGATCTGATCAAAAAATAATGCAAACCAATCATGTTTTTTCACAATGCATCTCTCAAAAACTCTTAGTTTTACAATAAAATAAATCGATACCGTTAATATCGAGACAATTGTTATAATATGGCTTAAACAACTTTTAAGGTTCAAACAATTACATTTTATGCTTGTTATCATCTAGGAATTTTAAAATTTTCAATGCTAAATATTAAACTAAGATAGCTTTATACAATTTATATTGGTCAAATATAATTTCTAATGATAAAATAGATTGATCTGCAATGTATAAGAAATAATCGGTTCTAAAAGTCTCTTTGCTGGTTTTTATAGATTCATTGTCAACATCGTCATCATATTTTCTGTTTTTACAAATAGCTCGTATTTCTTTCAAATTTTCCGTCTGCATTCTTTTTTTCTTTAACAAGAACTAAAGTATCCTTAAAAGCAACTTTTATTTGAAGAATGACACATGAGTAGATGAGAAAAAGCCAGATTGTGAAAGTATGTTTGAGGGTGTGAAAAATAAACGTTGATTCATCAATGTAAACGGTTAAATGGTTATTATCACATGACTTAATTTAATCTTTGGTTATTTTTCATGCAAAAATTTATCTTTTAGATACTTAATATATTGTAGGTTTGAAAAATAAAAAGTAGAAACAAAAGAGGCACAAAATTTGATTATTTAACATTTATCGGCTAACTGTGGCCTTGAATAATCGAATCTCTAAAGACGATGAAAAAAAACATGTGACTGACTTTATATATACAAGGTTCTAGAAATTTGTTGCCTTAAAAAATTAAAATCTTAAAGCCCTAGTTTTACTTGTTTTACCTTTTAGTCATCATCTATAACCTATATAAAAGAAGGTTTTGAAAAACTGATGTTGGCCCCTAAATTCTAAAAAAACGACACGTGGAAAATAAAAAATAAAAAAAATAATCAACGATAAATATCATTCCCACATTCAACAATAACTGCAACCTTGAGGTTCTTAATCCAGTTCTTCAAAAGAGAACCCTATAAGATAGATCTAAGACATAACAGACCCCTATCAATCAACATTCCGAATACCATTTTACAAACTACTGCCACCATACACAGTACATTACAGTCGTTAGTCTAATCAACAAACTCCTCCTTGGACATCTTGAGAAATAAAGATCAAAGAAATTCATTGAAGGAAAAACCCTGGAGAAAACACTTATCCGATACAAACAATTTCCAGATCAAAAATTAAACTTCTTTGAGGAAGGAGTGAGAGGGAGAGAGAGTGGGGAGTGGCCAGCTTAAGCAATTTATTGGGTATTTTGATTTTGTGGTTAGAGTTTTTAGCTTAAGTTACGAGATCGGAACATGAAAAGCGAGTGGAGAGACCAGACTAACAAATCCTTTTGGGGGCCACTCACTCACAAACAAACTAAATGTACATACCCAATAGCGCAACTCTCCTTATTTGAATTTTCGTTTATTTTTTCATATTTATGTTTTATTGTATGTTACATCATTATGATTTTCCCACTTGATTGTTTCTGTTAAACTTTCCTCTTTAATATGTACATATGAGATACATGCAACTAACTTTTCAACGATTTGATTCAAGTATTATGGATTTTCTCAGACATTTATGATGGAGATGGTACACATCACTATTATATAACTGCAATGTTGATAATTATTCAGTTCGATAAATTGCATTTGTGTAATTATCTAGATTCATTTTCATTTACTTAAATACAAATTTATTTCTTTGCCTGGAATCCGCTCAGTGGATTTTACACAAGTTCTACTGAGTTTTAGCAGAGTATCTACTTCATTTATAACTACATCTCGTATGTATTTCAAGAATTGCACACTTTTGCCTTCCTTTAAGTTTAATTTTCTCTTAAGTTACTGTATATTTGCTTAATTATCAGCAATCATTCTGACTAAACAACGACATTAAGCCTTCTCAGACACATGTTTATGGAAACTATTTAAGCAATTAAATAATAGCTTAAACTTCTGCAAAGGTCCAAACACTTTTTTCTTTTTCTCATTCTTTTCTTAAACGTTGATTTATCTCCATGAGTTATTTGCTGAATATATTACTGTATCACATTTAAATTATTCTTCAGATTATGAAAAGAGTGGATGGAGAAATATTTGAGTGGAGGCTGGATAGGTCATGTCGAGGATCGTTCTATTTAAAGCATACCATGTCTTTCAGTTTATTGTTCTGTGTTCTATGTAATTAATCTTTTGCTATACTTTTACTTCCTAACCTCTGTTAGGTAGCTAATATTTTCACACTTCTTGATTTTGGTGGTTGCAACTTTTTGACTACTTATCATTGGGATTTGATTCCAAAGTTGGTAACTTCTTTACTTAATACAAGGTACTGCTCATACGATATCAAACGCTTTTGATCAGTTTTGGCGTGGCGATAGTTGGGACATTCCACGAGTGTTTTTTATTACAATATTGTTTAGACAAATTTCATTCACACACTCACCCCACTTAATACTTTGACATGTATGTTTGAGTCCTTTCTTTATACCAACCTGCCTCCGATTTTATTTTCCACTTAGTCATTCTTGGCTCACATTCCAGAACTTTAAATGGGTGCTTGGCTAACATGTATATATATACATATTTTTATTGGTTGCAGTTTGGACGCTTTTATTGTGTGTTTTATATACGAGTTGAGATTGATGTCCTTTAAACTTTTTATTTCCACAATTTCCTACATATATAATTATTTATAGTAGAAGTGTGGAGAGCATTGATTCTGAAAAACTGTTAGACTTAAACATATATTGCTTCTTAGGATTGTTAATGAAGAGACTATCTAGACATTGTTGTCCAATGAGGATATGGTATATTTTCGTTACAGAGACTACAACATGAAAGAATAAATTAGTTAAATAAGATGTAAGATTTAAGAGCGGATAAAAGGATAGCGATGCACCTCCTTAATAACCTACTCCGGGGTAGATGTAAACAATAATTAAATCAAAAACACTAATTCATATAAATCTACATGAATAATCATTACAAATTATCCTTATATCTTGTCGGCATGCATTAATTGTAGCTATCGGATGTTCGTTAATTCTCATGTTTTCTCTAATATATATGACTAGTTTTTGCATAGTGCATAATGAGTATATTATAGATGTGTGATATTCCTTGCTACAAAGCATATACCTCAATATATATGATAGTTTTTTTGCTTTGCATACATGGAATTTGCTGTTGGAAATGAGATTGCATTAAAGGTGCTATTATCAAGGAAAGAAAACAAGGGATAAAAAAACATAAACTAAGCATAATTGAGGTGAGAGTGGCGCGGCGTGCAACAAATTCAAATATCCTTTTGCCAATTTTTGGTAATCATGATCAAGGAGCTAAGATTCGTAAGAATGCTTTTTTTTCAGTCATAATATCCATGAGGATATGTATGCGAAGATGCCTGAGTTGTTTTTTTTATTTTTTTTTTTTTTTTTCCAGTTTTTCCGAGCGAGCGATGTAATATCGGCTCGGATTTTTGAGAACTCACTATGACTATGGAGCTGCTAACTTGCAATAACTCAACCCTAGGCAAGCATCAAAATCTAAAAAGCCATCCTTTCCATGGTGAAACACTTGAAAGTATCCTTTGGTTGTTGAATTATTTGAGTGCGGGGTTCCGTTGGCTTAATATGGAGAATTTTATGGAGTACAACCAGTGTGTCATGTTTGCTTCATCGACTTTTAGTGACCCAGCCATCCAGTGTTGTATTGGAACTCTTTTTAGGTTCATATAATGTTCATGCCCATTGGGGGGGGGGGTTGCCAGTTGGTGGGTTGGTGTTGGTGTTCCTATTTGTGATAATCCGGAGACAAGGAACAAAAAGAAAGAAACGGTTAACCGTGCCTATAGTGGGGTTCTATCTGTTGGTGTTGTGCGAGAAAGGTTTGTGAAATTTTGACTTATAGATTGCAAAAATGGGTGGGTGGGGACGTGCAATAGACAGGGTGTAAGTCTATGCAGATAAATAAAAACAATTTAACAAAAACTTTTTTATCTTTAGAAATAGTTAATTTCAACATGATTACAATTTGTGAACTAATGTAGTTTTGGAAGCTATAAGTTTTTTAGTACACTTTTTGACTAAAGTAGTTCAGAAATTAAAAGATTAGTTTTGTACTATATGTTAAAAGTTTTCACTTTTATTAGAATTAAATGCTAATATTTTGTTTATCTAATCTTAATCCTATAAAGTCGAAACCTTTTTTAGGTGTTTGGATGTTAACATTGAGCATTAAAGCACTTTTTTGTAGGATCATTGACATATTGTTTTATTTGTTTGGTTTTTAATTATCTGGTGTTTTGAAGTGCTTTTTGTATATGTTGATGATTTCAAGATATTAAGGTGAAATTGGATGTGTTAGTTTTCTATGAATCATGGCCCGCATATGTAATCTAATAATACGTGTTTGTGTATGAATAATTTGAGCAATTTTTGTGTATCACGGGACATCGAGTTGATTTGTTTGATTAGTGAAAAAGGAAGGGGTGCATAGTAGTTTTGGTATTTGATATGCTGTAAACATTTCTATAACATTGAATACACGAATACAATTATGTTATTAAGTTCTGTAATAAGTTTAAACGCATACATGAATAACCCCTAAATTCCATACCAATCAGACAGCTAAAATCGAAGGCTTTGTGGAT
The DNA here is from genome assembly GCA_026074375.1 of Tanacetum coccineum. NCBI lineage: Eukaryota > Viridiplantae > Streptophyta > Magnoliopsida > Asterales > Asteraceae > Tanacetum > Tanacetum coccineum. Next base: position 18,004 of record BQNB010074215.1, on the reverse strand, counting down.
GGTTGTACAAAGATATAGTTCTAAGAGACTTTGTTGCTCATTTAGTAACTACCAATTATTTTTTGCTTCAAACTTTGAGTTCATATATTTAAGTTCGTGTAGACCAACTTAATGGGATATGCTATATTTAAGTGCGTGCGGACCTACTTAATGGGATATGCTAAATAATCAGACCCATTAGTATTTTTCATATTTTAGTGTAGGAAGGGGTAGAGGTAAGCGAAACCTAACGCACGGTGGAATAATGGAAAACACGAAGTTTGATTATGACGAACAAATAAACCTTCATATTACCTTAAAGATCACATTTTAATTAGTGTATATGCTTTGATACTTGCTACATATAGAGATAACCCTTTGTAATGACATAATTAATAATGGTGATTTTATATTTACTTATGTAGGGGATGACCAGGAAGTCTTTTATCATAAACATATCTAATTAAGAAACTAGCTAAAAGGCCATAAAATTCGAGCAATGGGTCATAATTGTCACCTCTAGATAATATGATGAAACAATTCCTAATTTCACTCACAAACACATATTCGCATGGTGACTTTGTACAGAATGGGCATTTGAACAACTTGTGGGGTAAACCGTACCTCGATTCTGTGTAGGCGTTAAGGATATTGAGTAGCAAGCCAACTAGACTTTCTTATTTTCAGACAATATTAAGAAATTGAGTAGCATGCAACTAACTTCTAATTAAATTTAACTGTTAACATTATCAACCATCGCTTAATTCTAAGTTATAAAACACAAGTAGAATAAGTTTTTTCATTAACATGGGGTAATTTTTATCCCAAAGGCAGCAAACAAGGCAAAACATTCACTGAACAGACTGATAACATTATAAATCGGGGGAGGAAGAGTCCGCGAGACGAAGTTATGTAAATAATAGGCAATAGTTGAAACAACTAAAACAGTATTGAACAACTATCAAAATGTAAATGTTTACTCGAACAAAATCTTAAAGCTACCCGCCCAACGGGCGGGCCTTGAAGCTAGTTGTATATAAAACTACTCTAACATACTAAATAAAGCTAAAAACATGGCAAATTTAATTAATATAAGTGTGGCAAACAACAAATATAAATAGATCATAAAAATGGATTAAAAAGCACGGTGATTAAATTATGAATGATGACGATTAAAAACACTAAACTGAAAACCTCTTTCAATGCTTAAATCAACTCATAGTATCCTAAGTACCCATTAATTTCTCTAAAAGCTCCTTAATAAACACTTAATCTTCTTCAAATCAACCTTATTTATAGGCTAAACCCACCCAATTAACAAATTGATTGCCTTGAATATTCGATTAGTGGATTTGCTTTTTTGAAAGCAATAGAAACATATCTTATCACATGTGCCACTAATCTGATTACAAGAAACAGATATACGATTTTTATAGGATTTGTGGTTTATCCAAAAAGATTAATTAACATGTCAGCAAGTGTTTTCAAATGTTATGCTTAAACAGAATACGAATGGTGAAAGAACATATGTGTTTTGCCATTAGATGTTAATGATAATATACATGTAAAAAGTTATAAGAAATGAAAAAAAAAAAAACAAGGGCATAATGGACATTTTATATTTAAAATGTAATTATCATGTATTTTGAAGTTTTAAATTTATATAAAAAAATAATTTGGATATATATGACATATTTAAGTCTTTGGAAGGATATATACGCAATTATAAGTTTTTGTTGGATATATATGCAATTACAAGTCTTTGTAAGGATATATATGCAATTCCCTCTTTATTTATTTATTTGATAATTTTGTTTATATTATAACACTATGAAACGAAAAATGCGGAACAAAAAATATAAAGTTTAACAAGTTAAAAGTATTTATTGTCAAAAAATACAAAACAAAAACTGATAAAAACTATGTTGTACTATAAACTTGGGGTCAAAAAATGGGTGGAGGTTATTGGAAGGGGTACTACTATTGGTACCCCTTGGCCCAAAGAAAAAGTAGATGTTTTGTATTTTTTTTCGTCCTTTTGTCTCCTTGTTTACAGTGCAACACAATGTTTTATCAGTTTTATTCTGTATTTTTTGACAGTTTAACACTTTTGACTTGTTAAACTTCATATTTAGATCTGCACCCTGCGTTTCACAGTTTAATACTATAAATAAAATTATAAAAATCAAAAAATCAAATCAAATCAAAAAACGCCAAAAAACAAAGGGTTACAAATGGTGTTTTAGGAAAGGTCTTTATAACCTACCCCTATTGGAAGTACAAAACATGGTGGGCCAAATGAGTACCAATAGTAGTACCCTAAAAGAAATGGATGTGATTTACACTCGTTTATTTTTTATTGACGCACTTTACAATACAAACAGTTGAAGCGCATTATAAACAATGTACAACTATATGATGCATATAATAAAATGTCTTAATAAATATTGAGAGAGTGCAAATTAATTCCCTAAAATAAATGGTTTTTTTCAAGTCTCAACAACAAGAAGGGACTTGATATGCACACCACACAAAGTGATGTGCACACCACAAAAATGCATATGTGGTGTTGTACCATATGCATCACACATGTGATTTTGTGGTGTGCATATCACCTCCCCAACAACAAAGCAAACAACAATTATTAGGTAAATAATACCCCGTGCTGACAAATATAAAGTTGCAAAAGTAAATACAGGATATGTTATAAAGACCCACTTTGAAAGTGCGGAACAGAAAATATAAAGTTTATTATAATTTTCTTTTTATTATAATCCTACAAAAACATGGAAAATGCGCAGAAACCAAAAATATAAAATTAAAAAAGTCCAAAGTATTTAACTGACGATAAATACATAACTGAAAACTCATAAAATTGTGGTAATAAGTGTCAAACAGAGAAGTTAAAAAGGAAAATGTTTTATACTATCCCATCCGTCCCTAAATAAGTGTCCAAAAATATGACTTTACTAAGTCATCCAATCTTCAACATTGACCTAGTTATTTTGATTTGGTTATAAAATACTTGAAGTGCAAAATATAAGAATGATTGAGTATTTTAATTATTTTTCTCCATAGAAAAGATTATGGAGACCGATCTCAATTATATTAAACTTATCTTCACAAACAAATGAAATTTCTATTTCATCAAGTATTATATATCACAAACAAAGTAATTTAAGAGTCAAAGTTGAAGAAGAATGACTTCGAAAGTCAACAGTGAACACTTATTTAGGGACGGAGAGAGTACTTTTTAGTAATTTTTGATGACCCAAGAGGGGTACCAATAGTAATATCCGTAGGTTATAAAGACCTTTTTAGACGTACTCTTTTAATTCATGATTATGTATCATACAACAACAACAATAACCGATCGAGTCTAAATGAGGTATGGGATAATTTCTGATATCTGTACCCTCCGAAGAAAGATGACGCGGTTATTATGACATGCAGACAGGATAGGACTAAGGTTCCTACTGAAAGACGTGCCGTTAATATAAAAGTGATAGAACCATAAACGTTAAGTTTGAGCTTGTGATGCCTGCATGCAGTTGAACGAGTTTTGACAACTTGGGTTAATCCGGTTGACTTTTTAACACGTCGGATGGCTGGTACTCCCTTACTTTCGTTTCTTGTAGCGAGGTATTCATTAATATCTATATAGATCTTATCGCTGCATTGTAAACCTTATTAGATGCAGAAATAGTCTCTTTTTAAGCTGAGGATGTATGATATTTCCTGCATGATAAAGCTTATTAGCTAATTGGAACCCGACTTGCATAAATAGGAGGCGAAAGCGACGTGTTAGTTGAAAATAGTAATTTGTTTTTTAAACTGTAGTTTCGCTAATTTGGTGAGACCCCTCGACTTTGCATATACAATACGGGTTAGGACGAAATGTGCTAAGTGAGTTAGTTTAGACAAGGTATAGTGATCTTATAGTTTTACTATAAACTTGCGAGTAACGTTTTTCGCTATTTAAAGTAACTGGAGTACCTGTTTCGGTTGTCTGTCCCTTGGGTGTACAACGTCACATCTTATGGTTTTTCAGCCTCTTATATATCACACCTTTGATATTAACATAACATTCTAGTAATCATTACACTTTTCGGTCACTTACCTTTTGAGGATATCTGTAGTAGAGTCTATTGCACCAAATTGACTTTTTGTGATATTCCAAATTAGACATTATTTGAATTTTCATAAACCTTTTGTATACGATATCAAATCGCTTTCCATTAACATAAACTGTTAAACAATTTTAACATAGAGGGGACAGTATCAATATACATCATATATAGTTAATACATAGCTATTGATCTATTCTTTTGGGCCTTCTGTCTCTGTAGACATATCTTTTGTTTTGCTCATAAATAGAGTTCACCTTGCTGTATAATATACTATGGGTAATGACTCTATAATAGTCAAACGTATATCTTTTTCCATTGATTTGTCCTATTTATCAGATATAACTCCCAAAAGTCTCACAATACCCATTCTGAATCTTTATAAGAACTTGATCTAATATTTAGCAATCTTTAGTCGCACTAAATTGTGTTTTTAGGATTTTTATTGATTTTTTTTTAATGTTTTGTTTTTATTTGGATTTTGGATATTTTTGTTTTTTTTTTTTTGTTTTTATTGGTTTAGAGACACATTTTTTTGTTTTTTTTTTTTTGTTGTTTATGATTTTTTGGGTGTTTATTTTAGGTTATTTTTTTTTTGATATTGGGTTTGTTGTTTTTGGTTTTATTTTGTTAGGGTTTTTGGATGGGGAAAATTTTTTTTTTTCTTTCTTTACAAAAATTCACATCATGAGACACATGTACATGTCATATTCCATTTTCCTTCTTTTTAAGAGCGTTAGGTTCCATGTCCAGCCCCTAATAACACAACGTTAGGTGTGATGCGTTAGTGTTATGGTTATATGGTTTTTATTAAGGAAGACAACCTAACGGTGTTGAATTAGGGCACGACCATAAGAACCTAACGCTCTAAAAGTAAGTTACATGACATGTACATAGTGTCACATGACGTTGAATTTTGTAAGAAAAAATGGTCAATATGCTGATATCGATCAGTTCATATAAAGTTCGATGGTAATAGAGATACTTATTTGGAGTTCATATCTGAAAAGGCTCAAATGGAAAAAGTACGTATCCTATATATGCCATTAACCCCTAAATATATAATAAAACTTTTGATCATCCTCCCCTAAGTCACAATGGCTCTTGAGTTTCTCTTTGTAAAGTGCTCATTTTAGTCCTCAATGACTAATCTTCTCAAGTTTCAATCTAGAGGCAGGTATGTTCATTAAGTCTTACATGATACATTTGTTGTTTACTATTGTGAGCATCACCGGTAAACATCTTTCGTCTGGTTTGCTACTCGACAGATGCAGTTTGAAAAAATAAAACAACCTAATAACTTCTCCAGTGGCGAAAATTTGATGAGATTTATTTTAATTCCTATTGCACTTTTTTTTAATAAATCTTAATTCCATTTATATACATAACCTTATCGTCAATGTCGTTAATAGATATTTTGTTATTATTAATGGTTTCGCTCTAATACATTAAAATTATTTTTGATTACTTGAAATAACACTTATTTTTATTCAACAGCGTATATACTTGGTTCGAGATGTCTATAATTCTTTAGACATTCGCAACCTTTATCAAATTTTAAGTCAGTCCGAGAATACAAACCTCTCAATTCTGTGCTCCATACGAAATATACAAAACTCCATAACATTTTTCGTGGTCTTGTGACCATAATACCAAGGTACAGTTTGGAGGTAGTCTTGGTAGACTCATTCGCTTTCACTAATTTACAGCTACTCTCGACTTACCCTCTACTCTGTATAATGGTAAATGGTTTGCTATTACAGGTCCAACGCTGGAGCATGATTTGACTACACATTTTATGGTGCTATTTTGCATCTTGGTTTAATTTACATTTCCTCATCACCTTTAGCTTGCTCCAGAGATCACTTTCCGTATTGACAGTCTATATTTTAGCGCCACTGCTGGATTCTAATGTGTTACTGGCACCTATGATTTTTACTCACAAATGTAATCTTCTATACAAGAAATTCATATCGATGAAAGAAACATAGTGTCAGATCACATCTGCTAATGGTTCATCTTCGGGATACTACTTTAAGATCTTCACTCTTTTAAAAATTCCAACTGTTGTGTCTCGTGTGATAAACACAATAGGTGTGATTTCTATATTGGTCTTTCCAAAGATCGAATATTCTAAATGTAGTCAAACAAGCATCATGTTTATAACAACCATTCAAGAATAAAAAGAACAAAGAAGATATGGGGTGAACCCTTCTATGAATTTCTGATATATAAAAGTGAAAGGTTACAATTGATTTACAGAATCCTATCATATATATAGTAATCTAATCGGTGTGAATGAAGGGTCGTGATGGTTTACAGAAACCAAACAACGTACCTTTTCACTTATAACCGTTTGTCTGACTAAACCTAATGGGTTTGGGTCAGTTTTGTGGGCTTTTGACCCTCAGTTCATATAAAGTTCGATGGGTATTGTGATACTTTTTGGAGTTCATATCTGATAATGGCTCAAATGGAAAAGTACGTTACTATTATATGCCATTAACCCTAAATATATATAGATACGTTTGATCATCATCCCTAAGTCACATTGGCTCTTGAGTTTCTCTTCGTTAAAGTGCTCATTTTAGTCTCATTGACATCTTCTCAAGTTGCATCTAGAGCAGGTATGTTCAAAAGCCGTTACATGATACATTGTTGGTTTTACTATTGATGCACCCGTAAACATCTTTCCGTGGTTGCTACAGCGTTTGAAAAAAAAAACCTAAACATACAGTGGCGAAATTTGATGATTTTTTTAATCCTATTGCACTTTTTTAATAAGATCTGAATCCATTTATTACATAACCTTATCGGAATGAGTTAATAAATTGTTATATTATGGTTCGCAAATATTATATTTAGTTTTGTTTACTGAAACACATTTTATTAAGCAGTTATACTTGGCGAGCAGAATTTCGACTCGCTACCTACAAATTTAGCACTGAATAAAACCTCTCAATTCGTGCTCCTTGATAATAAAACCAACATTTTTCGTGGTTGGCCATACCAAGGTACAGTTTGGTACGTCATCGCTCATAATTACAGCTACCTCGACTCCCTCACCGGAAATGGTAATGGTTTGCAATTAGGTCCAAATGGCATGATTAGCTACACATTTTATGGTGCTGCAATGGTTAATTATTTCCTCACCTTTAGGCTTGCTCCAAGTAGTCCGTATTGTGCTAATAGCGCCACTGCTGTAAATGTTTCGGCACCATATTTTTCAAAGGTATTCTTCTATAAAGAATCAATCGAGAAAGAAACATGGCAGACTCATGCTTATTCATTTCGGGGATACTACTATGTCACCCTAAAAATCCAAAGTGTCGTGGCTATTGGTAATATAGCTTGTTGGCCTATCATCGACGATCTTTTACTGACAGGGATTAATTTTGAGGAAATGCGCGAAAGTATGTCATTTCTTACAATCATACATATTATTTTGGTTTTCAATTTCTCAATATCTTTTTTTATATTATTTGACGAGTTGAAATGTTTAAGAACAAACTTACACCACCTACCTACTCTTCACACTTCTTTTCCTTGTTGGTACTTGAACCCCGGACACCGCTAGGCCAAAGACTAGTTGATTTGACGAGTTATTCATATATCTGATAAATACATTTTAAAATTTCCGACAGATAACGACGTCGTGTTTAATGAATTTTTGAATAATGGCTTCGAAGTTGGACCAGGCTCTCCCTTGTACTTCACTCAAGGTATCTTACTCGAGGCTGAGTCGAACCTCGGTACTTTCAGTTCAGGCAAATTAGCACTAGATCCTTGGATAGTTTTAGGCACGGTAAAATATATCGACTCAAACCATTATGTGGTCCCTCAAGGACATAAAGCAGTAGAGTTGATTTCTGCCTCAGGTAATCCTTCAGGCATTTCATATAATGCAACATATATTTATGGAAGAATACATTATACTCTAGAGTTTATGGGTTATGGCCGGTGAATTTTGTGTGGGAGATTTCATTCACAGATGGTTGTGCTAATTGGGAACCATTAAAATGGAACTTTTTAATGATGAGGAGTGTATGTGTTGGTTCAAGCAAGAAATATTCGTTAAAATTCCAATTGAATAGTACACGCACTTTTTTATAATGTGGTTTCCTATTAGTTTCGTTAGCATAATGAAAAAAAACCCTCGAACCGTGACCACCAGGAGTTAGTGGACCGTAATTGGATGCGATGTTCTATTGGATTTCCTAGAGTTTTATGTTCCACAAGACTTACGAGTGGATTTGCGGATCTTTGTTGGATTGTGATATTTTCTTTTTCGCATAGGTTTGGCTATCAAATTCATTTTCAGTTGCATGTATGTATCTTATAGTTTACACCTATTGAAGCTTTCTTGAAGTTTGTAAATAAGATGTACAAAACCAAAATTTGGAATAAAAGTTACTACATAATTGGCTACCTCTTAGCCATTATCAAGATACAGGGACCCCAGATGTTAACCGGTCAACGCGACCCGACCTTTTTTTGATTTGTAATAGGGAATTAAGTATAACCCGTTCTAATATAAACCCGTTTCCAAACACGTCCATTTTACCATCTATAGGAAATGTGTTTTGACATCTAAAACCGAAACCATTACTTTTCTCTGTAAAAAATCCGGTTGAGGCTATTTTACTTGAACAAAGTGTTTACATTAAATCCAACTGGCGGTATCGCAACGACATTAGATCATGGTAAATATATCATGCTTAATGAATAAATCATTCGTTAGCAGTTTTATTTGTCCAAAATAAATGCATTTTTATTTGGTCGCTTCGGATGTTGAGTTGCATAATTAAACCGGTGAAAACAGTGTAAAAGTTAGAATTGGGGGTGTTAACGAGTAAAGCTTTTGTCACGTAACATGAGCTCGAACTCACACTACTAGGAAGTTGACTTTCACCGACGGATTTTCCGACAGATAATATCCCGTCGCAAATTTATTTAAGCTACCGATAGAATTCCGACGCCATACCGACACGAAGCATATACCTTGTTAATCAGTCGGAAAAGTTATAATATTTTTATATAAACTATATTCTCATTTCTTTTCCTTCACTCTTATGCTGTATCTTTTCCCCCTAAATATCAAAACACCCAAATCACATCTAACTAACTCCATATAATCCACCAGACGCAAGTGTTCAGATCACAATCCGTAATTATTTCCATATAATTAAGTAAGTTTGCATCACATTCAAATTACAATTCGATTTTGACCTAATTACATTATGTTATCCTTTTTGCCCCAATTTCATTATGTATTATTTTGCCCTAATTTCATTGTGAGTGGATTCTATGGTCACAATTTCGTGTTTTGATACTGATTATGAAATTGTGAAACGGTTTCATTGTTAATGGATCGATGATGTGAATTGTGTGTGTGTGTGTGTGTGTGTTTGTATGTGTGATTATGATGTTTGAAGTTGTGAATGGATCAAGTTGTTAAGGTTTCAGAGTGTTTGGATGATTGACGCGAGGGTTGAATGATTGGATAAGCGGATTAGCGGAATTAGTTTTGTTCGAGCTATAAGTTATGATAAGTGTGTCATATTAGTGGTTTAAAGGTGGGCTAATTAGTGGTTCGAGTGTTTGGCGGGTGATATTGTTGGTGGTGTATTGTGTTTGAAGTGATGAAGTGATTTGAACTAATCAAGCTCTGATATAACTGTTTGTGATACTATGAATATGAATGATTATAATTCCGGCACATATTAATTACCACCATAGAAAATGCGACACACTGTTTTTGTCACAGATCCGTTGGAAACCATGTATACCGGCGGAAATGTCTGTCGCTATTGACCTGTTATGTTGTAGTGTCAACTTGCGCTCTCGAGGCGAATTTATTGAGCTTTCAACTCGAGCCCAAAAAATGAGCTCGAAATGTTTTACGATTCGAGCTCGAGCTCGAGATTATATAGGTTCGGCGTGAGTTATTGTCAAGCTTTTTCATGATATACTCCGTGTATGTTCTTCTTATATACTTTATGTACATTTTAAGAGCTTATATGTTACAACAAGTGTAAATACATATTTGTGTATCGAGCTCTTCGAGCCAAATTAACTCAAATCTTATCTTGTATTCCCGTTTTGGTTGGCTAGAAAAGCACATAATTACAAATAAATCGAGCTCTTCGACCCGAGCTCGGTTCAAATTCAACCTTTCTCGAGTAGAGCTCAATCTTCCTTATAAGAATCAGATTATGAATTCAACAAAAGTCAGCATAAAAGCCAAAGGCGAAAGTCAGTACATCAAGAACTATTCAAAATAGCCATAACGGCTTTTCCTGCCAAAAACGCAATTTCTCATTTCCCTGTATAAATCCACATTTCAGTTGTCATTTACATTATAAGCTTTGTAACTGAATTATCTCTTTCTATTGTAAAACAATACATCAATTTATAACAAATCATTTTTCTCTTTGAGATAAGTGATTCTTTCTTTTCGAGAATTGCCTATTTTGAGTTGTTCTTATCTCATCTCTATTTGAGGTTTGGCAGGAATCTATCACTTTCCTCATTAAGGTCATTCAAATCGAGGTGAACAAAACATTGTCAAGTGCTCGGTTTTTTAATCGACCCGGTTTATTCACCGGTTCACTGGGTCACCGGTTCAACCAGTTGAACCTCCGGGTCAAACCGGTTCTATACATATGTATATTTTTTTCTATATTTAATATGTAATGTTGCATGATCCCATAATTTATCCGTTTTATTTCCTACATTCAATTAAACCGATGAAAAATATTAAGACTCTACCGATAAGCTTTGTTTTTAAGTTCTATATCTATTATATTATAACAAATATTTGCAACAACAATCAACTTATAAATTTAAGTTATAACAATCTATATTAAAACATAGTTGGTGTTTCTAAGATAGTTTAAAACTCTAATTTACTCATTTAGAAGATTTTAACTAACAATAGTCCTCACCACATCAACTTGTCAATTAAAATTTAAAAAATCGAGGAGAAAAAAAAAGAATTTGTTATATTTTTTTTGATAAAAAGTCATGACCCGGCCGGGTTTATTAAACCGGGTCGACCCGGGTCCACGAAAAACCGGCGGTTCAATCCGGGTCTCAAACAAGCAAAAACTCGATCACATCCGGCCCGGTTTCCGAGCCGATTCACGGTTCAACCGATTGAACCGGCCGGGTCAACCCGGTTTTTAAAACATTGGTCGAGTGGAGCCTTGCTAAAAAACAAGGTCATTTTTGTTTTGAATCTAAACAGTCACAACTGCTAAGGAGATTTTATCATACATGATAAATATGCAAACACATCTTAATTGGCGACTACTCACATATCGCTAGACTTATAATCAAATGAGAAGAAAACTTAAAGAGTTAATTACATGGTTCGTCCATGTGGTTTAAGCCAAATCCCTG
>BQNB010074214.1:0-31866 GCA_026074375.1 Tanacetum coccineum | reverse complement strand
TAAATGCCTAGACACAAAAATTAACAAATGTCTTGCGTTAATACCACTTAGTTTCTGAAATTGGACAAGTAAACCATAAACAAATCTGTCCTTGGTGATTTATTTACTAGCAAATCTCCTTAATGATCCTTAAAGGTACATGTACATATGCTAGGTAATTAATTTGTGTCCTAATGGTCCCCTAATGATCCTTGACACATTGGGTAATAACCCATTTCTTTCCTTTGGACCTCCTTGTGCCGCGACTAGCAAGAAAAGAACACAACAATCAAAAGGCTCCATATCCTAGCAAATCTTGTACATCACCTAGGTAATTAAAACTTGTACTTATGGTGGTTTAGCAAAAACCATGAGTGATTAACTAGAAGCCCTAAAACCGCCCCTCCTAACTCGGTTTGGTTCGTCTATATGACTAGAGAGTGTAACTAGCTTATGGCCTATAAATACATACTCACAACTACACTTAATACATTTTCCAAACTCTCAATACTCTCTCTCAAGCCAAGAACCTTTTCTTTCTCTCCATACCATCGGGTTACAAATAAACGAGCCATACACGACCCACGTTGGTCACTAAGGATTTGAGAAAACCTTTAAGATCACGTATAAGGTTGTCAAGACTTTCACACGAGCTAACGACTGGGAATACGAGCTTTGAAGGGTTAGGGTAACACACGTTTTAAGTATAAGGGTATCGGGTTGTCTCTCGATCCAAAACCAAGAGCTAGGGACTATTGTAAGTCATTCTAGGTCCTCTACGTTATCTTTCATACTCATATATCATTAATTGATTCTAGTTTCGCTTATATTTCGAGTTTAAAAACTCAAGGTTACGTGAAACATGCATGGTTCGACCCATGCATGGTTCACGCACACTTTCTTGTCACAAAACAACCTTGTGTGGTGCCATACATAAATAACTACACGTAAACTATTGTTGTAAACATGACGTGGTAGTATGGAAACATGTATACGACGTTAATGAACGATTGCATGTCACGGGTCGCGATTAGAAAATGTTAAACACGTTGTTTTGGTGCTAGACGATTAAATGAAACCATACGAGTTACTAGTAAACCTTTCGGACCCAAATGAACCCAACCAAAAAGGCTAACACCCCTAACGGGCCTCTATCGAGCCCAACAAGGCCCAACGAGAGCTTATTAATAAGCCGCGGCTTATTAATAAGCTTTCTTTTAAAACCAAACGAACCCTTAACGGGCCTTCTAGCCCATTACCGAGCCCACGCATGCGAATAAGCTCTCGATAAGCTAAGACAGCTTATTGATGATCGTGTTGAAAGCTCAAAGAGCTTAATAGACCTAAAGTATGACTATTGGACCCAAGGGAATTAAGACCGAACCACTAGAACCCTTACCGGGTTACTATCGAGCCTAATAGGCCCAACGGTGAGCTTATTAGCTTATCGAATAAGCTAAATAAGCAAACGGACCTCCTAAGTGCTTATTGGACCTCAATGTGCTTAACGGACCCAAATGGACCCAACCAAACCCTTTAAAAACCTTACCGGGCCTTAACAGGCCCAAGCCGGCCCAATAGAATACATATTAGCTTATTAGCTTATTTCGAATAAGCTGGAAAATAAAATAGTTTTATATTGGGCTAAATACAAGTTGAAAATGATCTAGTGAAAACCTAAAAACACTAAGAGGTGTATCGGGCCAAGCTATTGGGCTTACGGGCCCAATAAGCTCGAAATAAGCCATAATAAGCTCCCCGAGCTTATTTTAAGCTTATCAGGTCCTCGTGAGCTTATTATAGACTTTTGAACATATTTAAATCGTATTGGACCCCTACGACCCTAAACGGACCTTAACGGGCCCAACGAGGCCCGTTAAGCCAAAAATAAGCTCGATAAGCTTATTTTAAGCCGAAACAACTTTTTTATAAACTTAATTGAGCTTAACATAGAAAAATGAAACTTGTTGAAGTTTATTTGGAGCTAATATGCAATGTTCGCAAGTCAAAGGGCTAAAACTGTAAAATTCGAAACCTAAGGGATTAGAATTGTCATTTTTCGTATTCTAATAACCCTAGGGACTGTTCTTGCAACATTCTAAGACTTAGGGAGCTAAGTGTAATTATAAGGATCAAAACTACTCTTTTGTAAACTTAAGGGACTATATATGTCATTTCCGAAACTAAAAGGTTTAAAATATAAAAGGGTATATTTATAAACCTAGGGACTAAAGTGGGACAACTAGGAACTTAAGGGTATGTTAGTGAACAAAAGTGAAATAAATAAAACACTTGACAAGTCGGTCGAACATTAAGATATTCGGCATTGAACGGGTTTAATAACAAGTTAATAAATAAGTATATTTATTAATAATGATTTCACGTTTCTCGAGAACCATCGGAATTATAAATACAATGATCTTGTGCGTCACCACACAAGTGATAACGGTATATATAAACTTAAAATGGGATTTAGTTTATACAATGAGTCGTTAGCTTAAATGTGTAAACTAAGACTTGACCGTACTTACTTAGGTACTTAACGGTGTGATCCACTGCTTACTTGGATATTTGTTATCTTTCAAGAGAACTACCGGCTAAGGTGAGTTCATAGCCCCATGCTTTACAATTATTTAAATGATTTACATCCTTGGGGTGAGAACATGCTTTGTTTTACAAACTGGACGCAAGTGTACATTTTATACCATGATTACGTGTTTGCCTAAGTTACCATAACCCATTATGTCCATGATCATGAACTGTTAATTGCATAGATGTGATTGGGAATTACATTGTGTGGGCGCGAATGTTATGGATAGATCTATTAGGGATTGACAATCCCCGTTCGGGTGACTAGCTATCACTGGGAACGAACGCATACCATGTCGAATCTGGGATGTTGCGGGGTTAGCACATCATTCACGGACACCTGTTGGCAAATTAATATTGCAATTCATATACGTCAGCCCTCGGTGGTCCATGACTTAGGAAACGTAATTACTTTTTATGATGTTTGCATCTGTTGCTTAATCATACACTTGGAAATCTTGCGGTCCTACCATTGAATTTACATAAACCTATGAATTCACCAACTTTATGTTGACGTTTTAAAAGCATGTTTTTCCGGTCAATAAGGCACAGGTCGTCGATACATTGGAGTCAATAATTGAAGAGATCCACATTACGATTTTGGGTCTTAATACACATTGGGAAAATGTTATAAACCGAAACTTTATCTAATTTTGATTGAACCATATTGAAGCCATGAGCTTATGTAACAAACAAGTATTTTGGTTATCCTAATGTACTTTTTCAAACACAACGTTTAGTTGTCGTTCTCTGAAAAAAAAACTTGTTCTATTGACCCATAATGTAACGCCTTCGATATTCCAACCTTCCGCTGCATAACTCAATTTGAGGTGTTACAACAAGACAATACTATAAAGCATCAAGAATTCAAGAATCAAAGAAAGCTCAAGAATTAAAGACAAAGACTTCCCGCACAAACTCTGATATACAAGAACTTCCTTCAAAGATATCAAGTCTATCAATGGAGATAGTTTTAGCACGCATGTCAAGATGATGCAAAGTAATGAACCTGTTGGTCAAGACAACAAGATCGCAAGGTGCCCAAGATGATCAAGACAATCACGGAAAAGATTTAAAGATCTCGAACCATAAAGAACAAATGATCCGAAAGACAATGACAAAGCCGGAAGATCAAAGATCACAAGCATTAAGGAACAAGCCTACAACGAATTCAGAGACCAAGACCACAAGAACTTAACGCAACAACAATCTCATTGATCTCACGAAGGAGTTTCACAATGAACTCACTACGGGGGAGATTGTAGCCTTCAAAATATTTAGACCGAAACAAGGAATTTCGTTCCTTATATTAGGTCTCGGTCACTTTAAAAATTATACTTGTATAGCAAGAAGGGTAAAACGGCTCGTAAATAAAAGCTAAATAATGAATGTGTATCGGGCTTAAATCCCATGTCCAATCCCGAGCCGCCCAAGTAAAAGCCCACACGCACTATTGTAGATTGTGTAGGGTATATAAGCCGATTTTCCCCACTATGGAAAATGGTGTTGATCTCATATGTTAATTTCATTTGTAAGAATTCAACCAACTCTTTTTTTCTCTCTACATTTCTCTCTCTAACTTCTCTCTAAATTTCTTCCATATCATCTCATCTTATTTTCTTGTTCATCATAATGAAGTGAAAGTGATATTGGGTTCCGACACATGGCTTTATTCTTCACAAACAAAGCTTCTACTCTCCTCTCTCATGTTTCCTGAAAACCCACTAGTGCCAATCATGCCATACTTTCAAAAGGCAAATTCCACAAGTATCCAAACCTGTGTGAAAATTGAACTGAGAATCCTCTGCAATTGCTTCAACCCAGCTTTCATCCTTTAAGGCTTGTGATATAGTCTTGGGTTCTTCTTGAGAGAGAAAACATGCAAACAAACAGTTCTAATGATCCTTGTGGTTTATTCTATTCTGTTTGTGAATGTAACTTACTAAGGCTTGTTGTGATGAAGAAGCCTTTTGAATCTTCCTTCTTAATTTGAACTGCTGATTATTGTATATGTTTCGGGTTTAATCCCAAGCAAAACCCGAGCCCGGGTCCTAGTTTAAATATCCCGCACGTCATTTAACGCGATGGGGTATATATACTTTTTCTTCTTTAGAAAAAGTTAGTTGTTCATTTATAAATCTTTTTCCTTTTCAAAAAACTCTCTTTTCTCTCTCATTTCTCTCTCCTCTTTCTCTCTCTAAACAACTCATTCTCTTTCTCCTTTCTAGGTTGATTCGTGTATGTTATATGTTATGAAGTGATTACGGGATCCTACATAGACAAATGATAATTCATCAGCATTTGCACCTGTGGAAGTACTAGCAGCACTAACATTGGGTGAGTTAGACCTATCAGTACTAACAAATGATCTATCAGTACTAACAAATGGCCTATCAGTACTAAGTTGGTTAGTACTGGTAGCTTGAGCTGTCTTCTTTTGAGATGCAATTATCCTCTTTTCTTCTTCAAAGGCTTGTCTTGATTCATCATTCATAGCATTAGCAACCAATTCTTGAGTAACCATCATCTCAAGTTCATCTTGCTAGACTTGTTCATCTTCTGGCATCTGATGGTGTCCTTCCTTATCAAAAACATCTTCTGAATCTTGTATACCCTTGTCTGGAGAAGCATTTTCAGAAGGTTGTTCTTGTGCATCCTGAACAACATCCTTTACTGGAATCCTTGTCCTATGAGGTTGTAGTGGAAGCAGTATGTATTCCTGAGTAGGTCCTTTATCTTTTCCTGATGAACCTGCAACATAAGAATCTTGTGTACCTGCATCCACAATAACCTGATTTTCTACACTAACAGGAATATAATTCATTGAATTGGTGAGAAAATCAAGATCAAACATCCAATTTGGACCAGTTCCTGCCACATTTGGTTGATCTTCAAGAAAATTAATGTGCAG
Organism: Tanacetum coccineum; assembly: GCA_026074375.1. NCBI lineage: Eukaryota > Viridiplantae > Streptophyta > Magnoliopsida > Asterales > Asteraceae > Tanacetum > Tanacetum coccineum. Next base: position 26,387 of record BQNB010074214.1, on the reverse strand, counting down.
ATTCTCTTCTACCCTTTTGGTCCTTTTGTTGTATACTCTAAAGGCTTTACTAGAGGTAGAGTATCCAAGCAAATAACCTTCATCAGATTTCCCATCAAATTTGCCTAAGGAATCTAAGGTGTTCAAAATAGTCAAGGGGCACCCAAAAGGTCTCATAAAACTAATACTAGGTGATTTACCTATTAATAGTTCATAAGGTGTCTTATTTTGAGGTTTGGTCACTAATACCCTATTCAGTACATAGCAAGCAGTATTAACTGCCTCTGCCCAAAATGGGATAGGTAAAAGTGAGTCTGCTAACATAGTTCTAGCTGCCTCAATTAGGGTCCTGTTTTTCCTTTCTGCAACACCATTCTGCTGTGGAGTTCTAGCTACACTAAACTCCCTTTTGATTCCTTTCTTAGCACAGAATTCATTCACATCTAAGGATTTTAACAATTGGTTCTCTAAGCCTATAAAAAGATTACAAAGAATTTCAGATGTTTCATCCTTGGTAGCTAAGAAAAATACCCAACTAAATCTGCTGAAATCATCAGTCACAACCAAAAATGGTACCTTTTATTATTAATACTTTCTAAAGAGACAGGTCCAAATATCTATATGAAGTAATTCTAGGGGCTTTCTGATGATTCTATCTAACTTGGCCTTACAGGAGGCCTTATGTTGCTTACCCTTCTTGCAGGCAACATAGGTGGTCATTCACAAAAAAACTTTTGAGGTAATCCTCTAACTAGGTGACTTTAAAACAAGTTTATTGTATATTTTGATAATTTACATATCCTAATCTCTGTGCCATAAATTTAGACTCATCTGCTGTGCATTTGAATATAAACAAGATATACCACAGATAGGAACAATGTTCTTTAAATCCAAGTGTACACATCATCTTTTCTAGGAGCTCTAAGAACAACTTGACTTTCATCAAGAAGCTTAAGATAGGAGACAAGATAAGGCATAGACTCAGTAAAAAGGACATATTTTTTCTTGTCATTAACATTTGTGGGAGACAAAGAAGATTAAATTAAGTTCATCTACAAGTAAAACCATCACTAAAGTCTAACTTAGAGTTTTGATTTTTACTGTACCGTTATTTTACCTCCTTTTGGATCACTTCTAAAAAGCACACAAAAGCCTCCATTGATATCTTCATAGTCTGAAAAGATACGCTTGTTGCCAGGTCATATGGTAGAATATACATTCATTCCACCACTGATTGATCCTGTCACAAGCTCTCTGGATTGCCCTGCACAAAAGGTAAGAGAATTAGTATCTCTTAGGGATCCAAGTCAATACTGACTTGGAAATCCCTTTTGGGTCTACATACTTAAACTTCTTGAGCATGTAAGAGCCATTATATTTGTACACATGATCCTGGTAATTCATCTTTGGCCTCCATACCCATTTAGCCTTATTAAGGACATTTTCCACCTTACCCTTACTAACTACTGCCCTTGTCCCAACAGTAGTCATGTTTTTAACCCCAAAAGTTTTCACATCAGGTTTTAAGTCTTTGGGTCTATAAACTGGTTGGGTGAAGTAAGACCTCTTGATTGGTGAGTTTGAGGCTTTTGGTCTTACAATGTCCAATCTTGGGTGATTTGGTCTAATAACACTATTAGATTGTGCTATTTTTGAGGCCAATGGCCTAGCAGTACTAACAGGCCTAACAGTATAAACAGGCCTAACAGTATTAACATGCCTAACAGTACTAATAGACCTAGCAGTACTAATATTTGATCTATCAGTATTAACTAAACCTGCTCTGGTTAGTACTGCTGATGGGTTAAAGGTCCTTTTTGCATGAGGGTATTTCAAATTTTTTGAAAAGTTTTGGTGATTTACCCTTTTGCCATAATCCCATACTGGTTTGACTACCCTCTCCCTAGTATTGACCACATTCTTAACCCTAGGTTCAGGACTCTTGTAGAAATCACAGTCTTTTATCAAATGGCCAATGCTTTTACAAAAAAACAAGCTTTTATTTTATGTACTTTCTTAAAACCAATCCCTTGTTTTTGTGAAGTTTGACCACTTTTATCAGCTTGAATCCTAATAGCTTGAGTCACATTAGGCTTAACAGAACTAACAGTTTTGACAGCACACACATCATCCTCATCATCTGAGGTCCAATCCTCAATGATGACTTCATCCCTATTAATCTTTGACTTAGACACAATTGTTTCATTGACAAACTTAGGTTTACTCTAAGTGCTTACATTTGTTGTTACTACAGTCTTGTTAGTTTCAGTTGTGTTAAACTCAATGATTTTATTTCTAAAGGCATACTCCATCTAGGTCTGACAAATGATATATCAGCTCCGTAGGGTTAGTGGGTTCCTGTATTGAGGGGGAACGGCATGTGATACTCATTTTCTTTAGTGAACCTAATTGATTTGCTGGTGTGCTTCTTCATCACTAGACGTACGATCAAAAACAGTCAAACTGTTTTTCACTATTAGTTCAGAGTTATTATCAACTCAATCATTTGTGTTTTTGTGCCAAACCCTAATCCATTTTTATCATGAGTACTCATCTGACTATTGAGTATCTTAGTGAGATTCTTTGATGACCCTTCCCATTTTTCAATCTTGAGTTTCAATTCATCTCTTTCCTTAACAACCTTTTCTAATTCCAGATTTAAGTTGTTAATTTTTATTTCTCTACACTTAAGATCATAGTTTTGAAACTCATATTTCTCACCCCAAGCCAATTCATTCTTTTCATGTCCAAGAATCCTAGATTCTAGTGACTCTAAGGCTATCTCATAACCCCTAATTTCTAGTTTGGCTTTGTTATGCTTTTCTCTCTCAGTATCATAGTTCTTTTGAAGACATTTAAATGATTCAAGACATTGATTTAGAACATTTTTGTACCTCACTTCTCTTCCTTGTATTTATGGCTCGTTGATTCGTCAGAAGCACTTGATGAGTTGATGATGAGATTGCCATCAATGCATAGTTGACTGGTTTCTACTTCAAAATCATGCTCTAGTCTTAGCCTCCTCAGACACATCTTGAGCACTAGTGCTGAGATCAAGATTTAGTTGTTTGTGCATTGCTCCTGCCATTGTCACCATAAGGATCTTCTTGACTCCTTCCAGATCTACATTCTCTAGCAAAATGCCCTTTTCTGTGACAGTTGTAGCACTCAATCTTTGACTTATCAAGAGAAATAGGTCATTTTTCATTTGACGTGATATTTCTTCCTTTGTCCTCTGATATGAACTTCTTTACTCGGACATCATCTTAGCCACCTTGACATCGAAGATTCTAATTCCTCTAAGTCATCTCCATTCAATCTATTGAAAATCCTCATTCTTATGTTAGAGGAGACTGTTAAAAAAACTGACTGGTTGTTGGTTGTGCAATAAGGGTAAGCTATATCATGAGCACTTAGAGTAGATGGAACTTGATTAATTCCACCAGCAGTACTAACCCCAAAATCTCCACTGGCAGTACTAATGAAGTTAGTACTGTTAGTATTCTCATAGGAAAGAAAAGCCAAGTCCTGAGTATTTGATGAGGAAGTTGAAGATTTTTTCATTATGTCTTCATAAACCCTAAGGTTGTTGTAGAGGTCATCAATATCAATCTCATCAATATCTGGCTTATTTCTCATGATCAGTGCTATTTGACTCCATGAAGGAGGAAGACTTCTTAAAAACTTTTGATTAATGTCTTCCTTTGATACATAGGCTCATGGACTTTCCATTGATTATAAAGTTACATGAACTCTATCATAAGCCTTATCCAAGTTTCATTATATGCAGTAACAAAGTTTTCAAATGATGTTTTCAAAAAATTCTTTTGCAACTTTTTGGATTCATCATTACCTCCAAATCAGATTTTATTGAGCCTACAAAGATTTAGACTAGGTCATTGTGTAACTTGAGGAGGTACTCATCAGGTATTGCTAAGAGCAAGATGCTCTTAATCCTTTCTTGATTCCTTTCTAGCAGCTCTATGTTTTGCATCTTAGGATAACATGAGGTCTAGATTGTTTCTCTGAAGGATTTGCCTCATCTTCCAGATCTCCATTGACAATAATATCCCACAGATTATGATATGTGTGACAAATGTATTGTCTCATTCTCATACTCCAGATATCGTATTCTCCCTTCTTAATGATAGGGATCTTCATAGCAGTGATTGTTGGTGGAGGAGTATCTTGATCAGCCATCTCTTTGATTTGTAGTAGTTCTGATTCAAAAGAAGTTCTTCTTTTTCAGAGTTTCCTCACAAGCTCTGATACCACTTGTAGGATCCCTTTGCTTAATGGATCTTAACCTTTAGCTTGTAAAGGGTTTGTTGCCTTAGATAAATCTAAAGTAACAATGATGAAACTATGATTAACCACTATTGATTACGCAGAATTTAATCAACAATGTAAAGGAGAACACAATTCAACACACTTTTGTATTGAACTTTGTATCTTGCCTTAGGTTACAGATACAAACTATGATTTACTGATTATGATCTCTATGTTCTTTTGGAGAACTATATCTACTAACTATGACTAGGGTTCCTTTTATAGGACTAGGAAACCCAATGGCTTTACAAAAACATATTAAAGATAAAGATATCCTTTCCTAAAGATATCTCATGCATATCTTTAAACTCAAACTAATTTTTGGTAAGCAAGACCTTACAATTACATAAACAGTATTAAACTATTTATAGGCCAGTACTAACTCATGATAAATCTTGCTACTTTAGTACTAACTATGATAAAGGACAGGTAGAACTAACTATTAATACTAACAGAATTAAGGTCTGTTATACAAAATTCCTAACAAGAATTCATAATGGAACAGTATAACTAAGAACATATAATTCAATAAGCTCTAATATTATTAATGAAACAATACGAATACTCTTAATAGTATTAGGGTTCCAAAACCTTAAAGCTATGATAATTCTATGAATGACTCGTTTTTGATACTCTATGAAAAACTATATTAAACTATATGCCCTAAGACCTCTTTTTATACACCAAAGAGTCCTAAACGGCTTACAATACTTTCCTAAGAATATTAAATCTTTTAAACAAATAAGTTATACATATCTTTTACACAAATAACTCATATAAATCACATAAGCAGTACTAACTAACTCAGCAATACTAACTTCTTCACTAGCATCATTAACTCCTTTAGCAGCATTAACTTTGTACTAGCAGTAGTAACTTTTATACTAGCAGTAGTAACTACTTAGCAGTTTTTCTTCTAAGTATCTGAGCAGCACTAATATGCACTAGCAGTAGTAACTTTACACTATTAAGTGTATGCCTAGCAGCATTAACTTAGAACCAGCAGTAGTAAGTTATGCCTAGCAGCATTAACTTTGAGTCACCAGTATTAACTCTAATTCTATTTCAAACAACTTTACCATCATCAATATAACACTTTCTTTGCTTTTCCTGCAAAATGTTAGTCCAAAAACCAAAAAAACACAAGCCATAGCAATTTTCACAATCATCCAGTATTAATTATACCTAACAGTATTAAGTATAACTAACAGCAGTAACTCAGCAGTATTAAGTATAACTAGCAGTACTAATTATACTTAACAGCAGAAATTTTTTAATGACAAGAATAACAGTACTAATTCATACAAAACTCTACAAAAACATAAAAAGATAAAAGACTTTAAAGATTCATCATTCCAATACTAACAATCAAATATTGAAATCTACTTACATCAAAAGCTTTTGTAAGCAAATCTGCAACATTCTTGTCAGTATGGATTTTGACCATTTGAATCAATTTCTTTTCATTGCAATCTTTAATAAAATGATGTTTGATCTCTATATGCTTTGTTTTTAAATGAAAAACAAGATTTTTAATTATGCAAATAGTACTGTTATTGTCAAGTAGTTGATTCTGAATCCAAAGCACTTGTCCACAACAACTTGAAGCAGCCACATATTCAGCTTCTGTTGTGGAATTTGCAACCACTATCTGTTTCTTGCACTACCATGATATTAATCTACAACTAAGGAATTGACAACCTCCTATTGTAGACTTCCTATCTAAGCTTGCTCCAGTATAATCACTATCAGTGTATGCTACCAAATCAAAAGGAGAATTTTTTTGGATACCAAAGGCCCAATTTTGGTTGACCTTTTAAGTACCTAAAAATCCTTTTCACGGCATGAAGGTGTGAAACCTTTAGATTAACTTGGTATCTAGCACAGGCACACACTGCAAACATGATGTCAGGTCTTGAAGATGTAAGATACATCAATGAACCAATAATTGACCTATACATATGAACATCCACTTCTTCACCATCTTTATCCTTGAGCAGAGGCTTTTGAGTTTCCATTGGTATGCTTGCAGTCTTGACTTTTGTAAAACCAAATTTCTTCCACATATTTATCTTGACTAATAAATAAGCCATCCTTCTTCTGCTTCACTTGTAATCCCAAGAAGAATGTAAGTTCTCCCATAGAACTCATCTGAAATTTCTCATGCATCAACTTCTCAAATGCATTGCATAGCTCCTTCTTTGTTGAACCAAAGATGATATCATCCACATAAACTTGGACCAACAAAATATCACCTTTGTACCTTTTGATGAATAAGGTCTTGTCAATTTTCCCTCTTTGAACCCATGTCTAACATATATTGTTGACAAGGTTTCATACCAAGTTCTAGGAGCTTGATGTAGTGTCCATACAGTGCTTTTTTCAACTTGTATTTTTTAAAACCCTCTATCAGGAAAGTCTGGATCTTCAAATCCTAGTGGTTGATATAACATACACTTTCTTCTTCAATCTTCCCATAGAGGAAAGCACTTTTTACATCCATTTGATACACCACAAAATATTTAAAATGAAGCATAAGCTAAATAGCCTAAGTTGCTTTAATTCTTGCACATGGGCCAAAGACTTATCATAGTCATTCACTTCTTCTTGTATTGTATCCCTTGAGCAACCAATCTTGCTTTATTTCTTATCACAATTCCCTTTTCATCCTTTTTATTCCTGAAACCCCATTTAGAGCCTATAGCCCTTGTTTCCATTGGTTAAATCCCTAAAGTCACAAACTTCTTTGAACTTGAATTGATAGAAGCTCTTCTGCATAGCCTTTATCCGCTTGGATCCCCTCTTAATGTATGAATTTCTTTTTGGGTTCTCCTGTGATTAATAGGCAAGCAAACAAGCAGTTTTGAAGGTCTTTATGGTTTGTTCTTTGTTGAATAGTACTAACAAACCCATGTTCCTTCAAATTCTTTAACATCTTTCTTGTTTGTGTAGCTGATTGCAAATCTCCAATCACTTTGTTTAAGGAGGATGCTCTTATATGGAATTCTTGTAGTTGGATTTAGGATGGCTTTGATTGTTGTATTCCAATTGTTTATGAATGCCTCTACACCATCATCTTCTTTTCATCTCTTGAGCTGTTAATTTGCTATAATCTTCCAAAGCATGCATATTTGGATCCACTGGAAGTTTAATGCTTGTTTTTGCACCAACAACATTAACCTTATTTGTGCCCGCAACATTAACAATTGAACTAACAGTATTAACATTGTTAGTGCTATTAACATTATCTTCCTTCTCTTGATCATTACTTTCACTATCTTTTCTTAGATCTGCGTCAACCTTCTTTCCATCATCAATTGAAGGTTTGGATCCATCATCATGAGAACTTTTTAGATTTTAGGAAAATGGTAAATCAGCAGTCCATAATGGTAGCAAAATGTAATCTTTGACAGGTTTTGTCTCCTTTCTAGCTTGACATGCATTATCACTTGCTTTTGTACCTGCAAAACCATTAGACTGTGTACCTGCAACAATTGGCTCATAATTTATTGTTCTTGTTAGTGCATCAATTTTAATTAGTCAATCTGGTCCACTACCTACAGCATTAGGTGTTGGTATGTGTTAAAATACACATACCTTTTACCTAATAAAATGAACTTAAATGACTAAAAATATACGGAAAATACAATGTATATGCTTGTTTTTATGTTTGTGTATGTGTAGGTAACGGATATCAAGAAAACGACAAAACAAAGGCAAAACCGAACAAAACCGAGCCACGAGATGGATAAGAGCGTAGAAACGAGTATGATCGATGCCTTCATCTTTTATTGGTCGGGCCCAACACCATTTATATCGGTCGGACCGACCCATATTTACATTAAAGTTTTCATTTGCCGAGCACACTGTGCCCAGCAATCCCTTTTTATCAATGTTTCAGCCCAAGACCAAAGTTAAGAGCAAGCCATCTTATCCCTGTGACTTAAAGAAGTGGTCTCTGCCCACTTAAATGAATTGCCAATAGAGGACTCGGCCCAATAATCAAATTGAAACGAAGCCACTTTGGCTTGAAGGAAACGCAAACAATAAAAAGGAATCGCAGCAGTTAAGTAGACCTTATCTTCAAAAAATTTTTTTTGTTTTTTTTCTCGATCCTTTTTTTTCTATTTTGCGTGGTTTAAAGTGGTAGTTTTAGTTTTGAAAATTAGTTGAGAATAGTAGTAGCAGATCTAGCGTATCGACATCGTCTTTTCGTCTTTTCATTTTTTTTTGGAAGCAACAGTTGTAGTACTTTGATTTCAGGTTATGTAATAGATTGAGTATTGATTATTGTTAAAGTGGATGATTTGTTTGAAGTACGATTCGTGATTGGTTGTTGCTATGTTTTTTGAGCGAGTGAGTAGTTTTCCCAGGTTATATAATGATTGTAATTCATAGTCTTTTATTCCTGCTATCCTTTTCCTCTTCGCAGCATATTTAGTGTTCTTATCGATAGCTTATTTCAGATCTTATTTTATCGTAGCTTAATTTTTTGAATGAGAGTAGCTTCTAGCTTATTCGGTACTTCAGCTTATACTCGTTAAGCTCATCATATAGCTTATGCGAGTAGGCTTGTCACCTAGCTTATTCCTTGTAGCTTATTTTCATAGCTTATATTTAGTGTGTAGCTTGTGTTGGTTCGATTCGGAATAGTTTCGGTTTTTCTTTTATTGTCGAGATAACAAAAAAAACATGCTATGGATAGTTTGTTTAGCTTATTTTCGGTTCGAGTTTGTGGCTCATTAGTTCAGGTTCATAGTTCATAGTTTGTGGTTTATTTGGTAATCAGCTTATTTATAAGCTTTAGTATATTTTGAGTTTTCGAGAGCTTATTGAATGGAAAGTTAGCTTATGATTCGTGTCTCATTGTTTTTCAAATGGTTTAAGAATAAATTTAGTTTAATAAGATTTAAGTTTTATAAAATGGTTTTACTTTATCAGATTTGATTTCTAAGATTTGGGCCTAGCCCATTCGTCATTTCAAAATTTTATATTGGTAGTAAGAAAATTAATTTTCAAAACAATAAGTTATATTTAGAGTAAAATTGTCATTTTTAGTTAACATATTGTTTGTTTTATGTGATGGCATTCCGTTTAACTCTTTGGCGTGGAGCTTAAGGGTAGTTTACTAGTTTATTAGATCGGGTGGTTATAATCGATTTGGTTTCGGCATTCGGGTTGTAAAATACTTATCTCTTTTTATTTCTATTAGTTGTAGTATTTATTTTTGCTTAAATTGTTTTTTGTTCATTATGCTTTTTATAAGTTAGTGGCCATGTTTAGTTTAGTTTATTATTATCGTGGTCTCATTTGTCGCTCGTAGCTTAGCTAGTTATATTAGCGATTATGTTTATGCGTATTGCCGTTTTTCTTAGACTAGATATCATTATTGTTGCTTGTTAGTTTTAGTTGCCATGATTAGCAGTATTTCCATTTTATTAGTTGTAGTTTTATTTTAACATGTCTATTATTATTGTCCATTTTAGTTGCCATGTCTTAGGGTTTTTAAAAAACTTTAAGGTTATGTTTATTTGTTGCTTTATTTCAGTTTATGCTAAGTTTAGTTGTTTTTATTGCCATATTTAGCGTAGATTGGTTTGCTCGTTAATTATTTTGATGTTGATTGTTGTTTTAGTTTATTGTTATTTAATTTATTGTCATTGTCGTTTATTGTTATTTAGCGAGCATGCCCGTTTTAGTATTATTTTAGCTTTATTATAGTTTTTATATTATATTATTAGTATTGAAAACCATAATTTTTAAAAACCAAAAATATTTGAAATTCAAGCATCATCCAAGACATTCACATGGATTTCAATTCATCTCTCGCCGTGGAAACGACACTCGGAAGATAGACTATTATTTTTCCTAGAGTAATTTTCTTATCTAAACGGGATATACTATATATTTAGACGACATCAGGTGTACTCTCAGTGAACCTAATATTCAAGTTTTCTTCCACTATCCTTGTTCTAATATTGAAACTCTAAAGGATTTACTATTTAAAGAGTATCCAACAAAGAAACCTTCATCAGCCTTACCATCAAATTTGCCTAAGTGATCTATGGTATTGCGAAAGGTAGTAGGACGCCCAAATGGTCTCATAAAACTTAAAGTTGGTGTTCTACCATAAAAAAGTACTTATGGGGTCTTGTTACGAGGCTTAACTATTAACACTCTATTTTGCACATAGCAAGCAGTTTACGCTTTTGTCCAAAAAGTAGTTGGCAACTTAGAATCATCTAGCATAGTCCTAACAGCCTAATTAGTATATATATCTCCTCTCAGCAACTCCTTTTGTTAAGGGAGTTTAGCTACACTAAATTGTCTACAAAAATACCTTCATTTTACAAAACTGATTCACTTTCTCTGTTTTTGAAACTTAACCCAATTTCACATTCTAATCACCTTAATTGTGATCTACTAGATTTTCTTTATCCCATTTTAAGGACCATATGAATGCCACTAGTCTCTTCCTTAGTAGCTAAAAAGAAAACCATGTAAACCATACTATAATCATTCTATGAACTAGGCAACACATTTTCTTCATAAGGCTTTTTACAAATGTTAGACCAAACAAGTCCATATGTAACAAATGTAAAGGAAGAATGATTGAGTTCTTTGTTTTGGACTTATAAGAGGCTCTGTGCTGCTTTCCCTTTTGACAAGCAACACAGGTTTGATCATTTTCAAAAAGTTTGGAAGATAAACATCTTACAAGATTTCCCTTAAAACCATTTTATCATGGTTTTAAAATTTAAGTGACATTAGCCTTCTGATACCAAACTTAGATTCATCAGATGTGGGCTTTTGCAAAAATGCATGTTAAACCTTCTTTAGGAACTCTGTTCTTTAAATCAACACTATTACATAATTGTTTTTCTAGGAACTCTAAGTAAAACTGGGACTTTCTTCAATTAACTTAAGTTTGGAGTTAAAAACAATAATCGGTGCATTAAAAAGAAAACTATTCTTTTCATCACACATTTGTGAGTGCACTAAGAGATTAATTTTTAACTCTCTTATAAAATACACATTTTCAAATCTAGATTAACCAGTTTAATGGTACAATTTTCCTGTGATTTTCCCTCCTTTGTGGTTCCTCCAATGCAACATTTCCTCATCTATCTTTCATAGTATGTAAGAATAGGACATGGTTCTTGTCATGTTATAAACTAGATCGGTTCACACTGACTATAAACTAGATCGGTTCACACTTAATATAAACTAGACCTGTTCACACTGACTATAAACTAGATCAGTTAACACTGAATATAAACTAGATCATTTCACACTGACTATAAACTAGATCGGTTCACACTGAATATAAACTAGATCGGTACTCACTAAAAATTACTAGTTCGGTACTCAATGAAAATAACTAGTTCGGTACTCACTGATAAATGACTAGTTCGGTTATCACTCGAAACCCACTTTTCTAAAACTTAAAAAAACACGTTTTTGATGATTGTTTTCTGAAAATTTTTGTACCAAAAGAGTTACTAAGCCTATAGGGACAAGAAAAATGAATACTTTAAGGTTTTTAAGCCAAAAAATGTAAAATCAAGATTTTGACCTTTATAAAGCTAACGAACCCAAAATGACACAAAATAAGAGATTTTCGTATGAATCTAAGCACACACACCTATATCCAAGGATACTAGATCAACACTACCTATGTAGATGATCTTTTAGTGTGAAATTTAATCTTAGAAAACAAGAAAAAAAATCAAAAATCAAAGACGAATGGTATTAAAGATTCACGAAAAACTTTAACAAACACAATATCTAAACACACCACTCCATGGCTCTTGATACCAATTGCAGACTAATCTAATAACATACTAGATATCTGAGAGGGAAAGAGATTATTTTAGTGAGAGAGGGGGTTGGATGAACACTTAGAGAGAGAAAGTAAACATATAAGAGAACTTGTATTAATGTGTAAAAAATGAACAACCAACCACCTCTCCAAGGCATGGAGAGGTGTATAAATACTATAATGAGGCCGGCCATGGATGAGCTTACATGGGCCTTTCCTAACTTAGCATATTAAGGTTCCAAAAATAACTAAACGAGCTAACGACAGTTATCTATAGAGTGACCGATACTTTCCTAGAATTTTCGTATTCCTAACATTAATGCTTATCCCAACCATTTCAAAAATCTATTACACAGGCGCGCAACATATCTTTAAGGGTTTGAATAGTTCTCTCGCTTTGTCTATCAGTCCGTGGATGGTAAGTCATACTCATATCCAAATGAGTACCATAAGCTTTATGGAGCGACTGCTAGAAATGTGATGTAAATTTTCAATCATGGTTAGAAATGATAGAGACCGGTACTCCATGCCTTAAGACCACTTCTTTCAAGTAAAGTCGCGTCAGTCTCTCCATTGAATCTGTTTCCTTCAAACTTGAGGTATGAAACGTGCTACGAATATCATTGAGTTTTCCAACATCATTATAAGTGTAGATGGTATAAGGGGATAACCGTCTTCCTCGACCAACCTATAATGGTACAACATGTTGCATCCTCAAGGAAAGTACTCCATAAGAGTCATATAGCTTCCAATCCAACACTTTGTAATTCTGTTGATTTTTCCATATTTGATCTTCAACGTGTGGTTCAAACATTGTATTTAAATCTCCCATAACAATAAATCCAAGTCTTCCACTGGTCTTGTTAATCCATATTTAGCCTTTACCAACTTGTACAAATCTTCCAAATCTTCCCAGCTAAAACTTTTAAGCATAAGACTAAAGACTATGTACACTTGAGACTTTCCATTAGCTCTCACTATTTGATAATAACTTTTCTTTCCTTCTTTGTGGATCTTCCAGTCAATAATGATTGGAGGCTTAGTAGACTGAAGTACAAAACACAATTGCAAACTCTCTTCTCTGGAATGACTTCTATAGACTTTGAAGCTCTGCTGTGATCCCTTTAATCCCCATCCACCTTCTGCTTCTTAGTACTCTCTTATTCCAACTCTTCTCCTGCTCTCTTTGAACTACCTCCACCAAGTCTGTTCTGAAGTCAACAAATGTATTCACCCTCTTGAAAGCTCTATCAAACATCTTCTGAATAGAATCAAAAGATAATTTCTTCAAATCCTTGACCTTCTTTCCTTCCATATCCATCAGGCAAGTACACATGTTTTTTTGTTGAGCTTTAGGTTGGTGGTTTGTTCCCTCTTCTCATCCTGTACGTTTATAGCAGCAAAGTGCTTTCTTCTTTGCTCTAAGAGTTGTTGAAATAAATTTACCTTTTCTTTAACATACAACTCTTCTTGCTCCTCTGCTTGCAGTCTTTGAGCCAATTCATGATCAGCCTCAATCTTAGCCTGAATATCATCCTGTTCTTTAGTCAAGGCAACATTGGCTTCATCCTTCTCCCTTGCAAGTCTTTCTTCCTTATCAAATTCAGCTTGTAATCTTTTAGCAGTTTCTTCATTAAGCCTGATTAGATCTTTCTTTTTCATAGTCTTCACAGGTTCTTCTACCATTATTTTCCTTTAACCATTGTCCTGTGGATTTTGATGTGAAGATAGTTGTAAAGGATTTTGTTGTTGTAGACTCGCATGGCTCTGTATAACAACAACTTTTCCCCTTGGGTTTTATCACTTTTAAACCTGCAAGTGCTTGAAGCCAAGTAACTTCATCAAACAGTTAAATTTCACATTTTTAAGCTCAACTTCTTATACTGCAAGACACCCTCATCACCAGTTAAAGTATCCATATCAAACATCTCAGCATCATTTTGAACATTAACCAGGGTAATGTCTTCATCAGCATCAATAGAATTAATCCTTCTCCCCTATTTGGATGCATCCTCACCCAAACTTTCTTCATCTCCAGAGGATTCTAACCTAGCACTCAAACCAACTTTGTATAATCTCTTGAGCATATAAGTTCTTGACCAATCTACTTTCAAGCTTTTTGACCCTCCTTTTCAAACTAGCAATCTCATTACCTTGAGTGGTCTTTGTATTCTCCAAATCAAGAACTCTTTGTTGTAAAGTGGTACATAAAAAAGTTCCTCATTCAATAAGTTTAAGTTAAATCCTTATCACTACTTGAAGTTGTGTTACCTCTTGCGACAGTGAATCTTGGAAAGTTAATTCATTCTCAAACCCTAGTTTGAGCAATAGGTATCCCCCATCGTTTCTTGGCTCCTGGGACCACACCTAAAAGTATTCCTTGGGAACCAACTTCATTAGGTATTGCCTTGGATCGGGTCTTAGTTATATTACCACTGTCCTGCTCTGCTTCTAAGCTAGAAGCAGTAGTGGCAGCCCTCACTAATCTGTCACCCAACTCCTTATGGACAACCTCATCTACAACAATGTCTGTAGGATCACTAGGCTGAGGTACCTGAGTGTCCTTTCTCTTAGGCTTCCTAGGTTTTTGAGTCTTTTGAAGTTGAGTTGATGATTCAATAATGATGGGTGTGTGATGGGGATCAGTAGTCATTGCTGAACCTTCACCCAATTCTGATTGGTTTTGTACCACCATTGTTGGAAACAAATGTGTTACTCTACCAGAAAATCATTTGCCTACCCTTCTCATATTTATAAAAATCTTCTTAGTGTGAGAGGGTGCAATATATACCTTCTTATGATTTGGCCTTCCATCAAGTTGTTTATCTAAAAATACTTGTACAAACCTTGGATACATCAAAAATATCCTAGACAAATTATCCAAGTTTCTAACCATACTTTCAAAAATGTATTTTGAAAAGTTGAACTTCTGGTTTGTAGCTAAGCAGATAATTGCAGATGCCATAGTGCTACTAAACTCATTCCATGCAGTAGTCTTTGAACTAAGCATTGTAAAATAGTATGAATCAGAAATTTCCATTGTGAGGAAAAGAATGCCTTATAGAAAGTAAGCTTTTGTGAAATTTTCTCATACCCTATCCTTGTAAGTTCTTCAAAATGGTAAGTTTGTAACAATCATTCCTTCAGACATCGTTCTAATTGAAGATCTCTTCTAACAGTTGTTTCTGTGACAATTATCTTCTTACCATCAACTAGGGCATGTAAATGAACTTCCCCATTAATAGTTTTGGCCTTGACAGTAGACCAGAACTGTTCGATACATGAAGTATGTATAGTGGGATTAACGGTTAAAGCATACTTTATGGGGTGTGCATTTAGAAAATCCATAATTTGTTCAAACCCATCACTCTTTGTGGATTTAGACAAAAATACGACCATATTGTGAGTAATCTCTCAAAACTAGTTCGCACATTATTATTATGGGTATTGATAATGGATGATAAAATTAAGTTGGGTTTGTGATTAGAGAGTTTACGAAAGTATGAAATCGATCAAATGACTGATTGAAACCCTTAATCGAAGTATTTATGAAAATACCCTCAACAACATTAACTTTAACCCAGTAGTAGTAACTCATCAGTAGTAAGTTTATGCCTAGCAGCATTAACTTAGAACCAACAGTAGTAAGTTATGCTAGCACAAGCTATTACTTTGAGTCACCGTATGAAAACCAACCAATTCCATTCCAAACAGCTTTTCCATCATCAATCTAACACTTTTCTTTGCTTTTCTTGCAAAATGTTAGTCCAAAAACCAAGAAAACACAAGCCATAGCAATTTTTACAATTATCACAGTATTAATTATACCTAGCAGTATTAAGTATAACTAACAGTTGTAACTCAGCAGTATTAAGTATAACTAGCAGTACTAATTATACTTAACAGCAGAAACTTTTAATGACATGAATAACAGTACTAATTCATACAAAACTCTACAAAAAACATAAAGAGATAAAAGACTTTAAAGATTTATCATTCCAGTACTAACAATCAAATATTGAAATCTACTTACATCAAAATCTTTTGTAAGCAAATCTGCAACATTCTTGTCAGTATGGACTTTGACCATTTAAATCAATTTCTTTTCATTGCAATCTCTAATAAAATGATGTCTGATCTCTATACGCTTTGTTTTTGAATAAAAACAGAATTTTTAATTATGCAAATAGTACTGTTATTGTCAATAAAGATCTTGGTATGCATAAAATTGTACCCATAATCAAGTAGTTGATTCTAAATCCAAAGCACTTGTCCACAACAACTTGAAGCAGCCACATATTCAACTTCTGTTATGGAATTTGCAACCACTATCTGTTTCTTGCACTGCCATGATATTAATCTACATCCAAGGAATTGACAACCTCCTGTTGTAGACTTCCTATCCAAGCTTGCTCCAGTATAATCACTATCAGTGTATGCTACCAAATCAAAAGGAGAATCTTTTGGATACCAAAGGCCCAATTTTGGTTGACCTATTAAGTACCTAAAAATCCTTTTCATAGCATAAAGATGTCAAACTTGGATTGACTTGGTATCTAGCACAGGCACACACTGCAAACATGATGTCAGGTCTTGAAGATGTAAGATACATCAATGAACCAATCATTGACCTATACATATGAACATCCACTTCTTCACCATCTTCATCCTTGAGCAAAGGCTTTTGAGTTTCCATTGGTGTGCTTGCAGTCTTGACTTTTGTAAACCTAAATTTCTTTAAAATTTCAACAACATATTTATCTTGACTAATAAATATGTCATCCTTCTTCTGCTGCACTTGTAATCCCAAGAAAAATATAAGTTCCCTCATAGAACTCATCAGAAATTTCTCATGCATCAACTTCTCAAATGCATTGCATAGATCCTTCTTTGTTGAACCAAAGAAGATACATCTACATAAACATAGACTAGCAAAATCACTCACCTTTTGTGCTTTTGATGAATAAGGTCTTTTCAATTTTCCTCTTTGAAACCCATTGTCTAAAAAGATATGTTGACAAAGTTTCATTAACCAAGCTCTAGGAGCTTGCTTTAGTCCATACATTGCTTTTTTCACCCTTGTATACCTATCAGGAAAGTCCTGATCTTCAAAATCCTGGTGGGTTGACATACATACACCTCGTCTTTCAATCTCTTCCTAGATGAAAAGACTTTTTACATCAAGTGATAACACCACAAAATCTTTAATGAAGCATGAATCTAAAAAAGCCTTTGCCTTCAATTCTTGCAACAGGGGCAAACACTTCATCATAGTCAATCCCTTCTTCTTGTGTGTACCCTTGAGCAACCAATTTTGCTTTATTTCTTATCACAATCCCCCTTTCATTCTTTTTATTCCTGAAAACCCATTTAGAGCCTATAGCCCTTTTTCCATTTGGTAAATCCACTAAAGTCTAAACTTCTTATAATTTGAATTGTAGAAGCTCTTCCTGCATAGCCTCTATCTAGCTTGGATCCTTCAATGCATGAATTACCTTTTTGGGTTCTTCCAACAATAGAAAGCAAGTAAACAAGCAATTTTGAAGGTCTTTATGGTTTATTCTTTGTTGAATAGTACTAACAAACCCATATTCCTCCAAATTCTTTATCATCTTTCTTGTTTATGTAGCTGATTGCAAATCTCTAATCACTTGATCAAGAGGACGATCTTTATGAATTCTTGTAGTTAGAATAGGACTGACTTGGATTGTTGTATCCAAATTATTCATGTCAGCCTCTGTACCATCATCTTCATCATCTAAAAAATGCTATAATCTTCCAAAACAGGCATATTTGGATCAAATGAAAGTTCAATGCTTGTTTTCCACCAGCAGCATTAACCTTATTTGTGCTAGCAGCATTAACATTATTAGTGCTATTAACATTATCTTCTTTCTCTTGATCATTACATTCACTTTCTTTTCTTGGATCTTCATCAACCTTCTTTCCATCATCACTTGAAGGTTTGGATCCATCATCATGAGAACTCTTTCGATCATGAGAAAATGGTGGATCAGCAGTCCATAATGGTAGCAAAATGTAATTTTTGATAGGTTCTGTCTCCTTTCTAGCTTGACCTGCATTATCACTTGCTTTTGTACCTGCAAAACCATTAGATCGTATACCTGCAACAATTGGCTCATAATTCATTGTTCTTGTTAGTGCATCAATATCAAATAGCCAATCTGGTCCACTACCTACAGTATTAGGTGCACTCTCACTAAACCTAATATGCAAGTTTTCTTCCACTATCCTTGTTCTACTATTGAATACTCTAAAGGCTTTACTATTCAAAGAGTATCCAACAAAGAAACCTTCATCAATCATACCATCAAATTTGCCTAAGTGATCTATGGTATTGAGAATGATAACAGGACACCTAAATGGTCTCATAAAGCTTAAAGTTGGTGTTCTACCATGAAAAAGTTCATATGGGGTCTTGTTATGAGGCTTAACTACTAACACTTTATTTTGCACATAGCAAGCAGTAGTAAATGCTTCTGCCAAAAATGTAGTTGGCAACTTAGAATCAGCTAGCATAGTCCTAGCAGCCTCAATTAGTGTCCTATTCCTCCTCTCAGCTACTCCATTTTGTTGAGGAGTTCTAGCGACACTAAATTATCTCAAAATACTCTTCATCTCACAAAATTGATTTATTTCTCTGTTTTTGAACTCAGTTCCATGATCACATCTAATTACCTTAACCTTGTGATCTACTAGATTTTCTATACCAGTTATAAAGGACTTAAGAATGCCACTAGTCTCATCCTTAGTAGCTAGAAAGAAAACCTATGTAAACCTACTGTAATCATCTGTGACAACTAGGCAATACATTTTCTTCATAAGAGGCTTTTACAGAATGTAGTCCAACAAGTCCATAGCAACAAATATAAAGGAAGACCGATTGAGTTCTCTGATTTTGGACTTAACAAGAGATCTGGATCTTTCCCTTTTGACAAGCAACACAGGTTTGATCATTTTTCAAAAAGTTTGGAAGGTAAACCTCTTACAAGATTTCCCTTATCCAATTTATTCATGGTTTTAAAATTTAAGTGACCTAGCCTTCTATGCCAAAGTTTAGATTCATCAGATGTGGCTTTTGCATAAAGGCAAGTTAAACCTCATTTAGGAACTATGTTATTCAAATCAACACTATACATATTGTTCTTTCTAGGAACTCTAAGTAAAACTTGACTTTCATCAATTAACTTAAAGTTTGAAGATAAAACAATGCATTCGATGTCATTAAAAAGAACACTATTCTTTTTATCACACATTTGTGAGACACTAAAGAGATTAAACTTTAACTCTCTCACAAAATACACATTTTCAAAATCTAGATTACCAGTTTTAATGGTACCTTTTCATGTGATTTTCCCTCCTTTGGGGTCCCCCTCCAAAAGCAACATATCCACTATCTATCTCTTCATAGATCTTGTAAGATAGGACATGTTCCCTGTCGAAGTGCCTTGAGCATCCACTATCAATCACTAAATCCTTGATTCTGTAAATCCATTTGTGGAATGCCCTAGCACATAGATAAGAAAATCATATTCTTTTAGTGACCCAAATCCATCACTGACTTGGAATCAGCCTTGTGCATCAATATAATCAAAACTTCCTTATTAGGGTGATTGATGCATACGTATTTTAGAAACATGTTCCTAAATAAAACCTTTAGGTCTTTGGTTTCCAAACCCAACAAGCTGAGGCCTTAACAACATTAACATTATTTCCCTTAACAACATTAAATACTGCTTTTGGCCTAGCAGTATTAACATTTCCAAACCCAAAATGTTGTGTTCTTATGAATGGGATTCTTAACAGTTGATTGTGTTATTTCAGAAAGATATTGAGCAGTATTAACTTGTCTAGCAGTATTAACTGATACTGCTGTTTTTGAAATATTTTGTCTAGCAGTATTAATTGATACTAAGCCAGACTTCATTAGTACTGCTCTTGGAACCATGTTCTTTTTAGCACAGGGGTGAGTCTTTTTAGCAAAATTTTGATGATTCACCCTTTGAGCATTGTTCCAAACAGGTTTTACCATCCTTTTATTTTGAAACTATTTTTGATGGTAATTGCAATCAACTTGCAAATGATCAAAGCTTCCACACACATAACAGGCCTTATTAAACATCTCAAAATTGCTTCCTAGTCTTTGAGACATCATATTGTTCCAATTTCTTTGATTGCCTCTTGGACTGTGAGTGTTTTGCCTATGTTTCTCAGCTTGTTTAACAGTTTTCCTAGCAGTTTTCTCTTGTTGCTTAGGTTTGACAAACTCTATCTTAGCAATACTAGGCTTAATTGTTTTCTTCTTAATTTTAGGTTGAGACACATTTTCTTCCTCACTATCTGACACCCATTCTTCAATAATTGGGGCATCATCATTCTTCCTAACTATCTCAGACACTTCTTCATCAGACTTTCTATTTTCAACTATAGGCTTATTAACAAACTCATCTAAACCAGTAAAAGACAAATCAGGTGTTGGAGGCATGAAATTTCCTGTGTAGGGAGGTGGAACTGCATTATATTTTTCATAGCCTAAACCTTTCTTGCAATTATCAACAATCTGACACTCTATGAGCTTGTTTAAACTTTTAGATGCATTTTAAATTTATCTACATTAAATTGAATGTATCTTTTCTTTTTAAATTTTTTCAAGCTTCTTCCTAAGCTCTCTAATAATTATTTCTCCTAATTGAATATCTCATTTTAAGCCATTAATCTTTTATACATACACAGACTCATTCTTTTTATAAAATTCAAGTTTTTCTTCCACTGATTCTAAACCTGTTTTATAACCTAAAACCATTAAACTAGATTTCTCTAAATCTCTTAATAGTTGATCATTTTGAGATTTAAGTAATTTAACAGTTTCCATACAAGATTTTAAACAATTTGAATCATTAGATACCTCTAAGTCAGAACTTGAAGTTGAGTAAGCCATGAGTGCATAATTAGGCCCTTCCTCTGCCTGATCACTCCAGTTATATCCACCAAGACCATCACATGACACCAAAGCTATGGAAGTAGATGTTTCCACATGCACACTCCTTCTTGAGCTTTCCTTGTTCTTGTTGTCTTGATTTCTAGGAGCTCTGCACTCCCTAGAAAAATGTCCCTTCTTGTGGCAGTTGTAGCACTCCACTTTGGACTTATCAAAACCAATACTCTTATTGCCATTAACAGTAAGCTTCCTTCCTGTATTCTTCAAATACCTTCTAGCCCTTATAGTCAACATGGCCATTTGCCATCTCAAATCTATCTCTTCTATGTCATCTGGATGGATTTGTTGCAAGTCCTCATATGCAAGCTGAGGACTATTTGGTTGACTAGCAAAGAATAAAAAAATAACAACATCACTCAAGTTATCAATATTTATAGAGTTAGCAGCATTAACTTGAGTTCTAGCAGTAGTAACTCCATGAGCAGCATTAACTGCTTCATTAGAGCTGCTAGTGTTGTTATTTGAAGAGGATACAAAAGCCATGTTTATGACTCTTGACTTGAGCTCTGACATCCCTTTGACTTCTGGTTCATACACCTTGAGGTTGTTTTAGAGATCATCCATGCTCATTGTTTCTAAATCAGCTTTATTTCTCTACACAACAACATGTGTGTTCCACTCAGGTGACAAACTTCTTAATAACTTTTGATTAACATCTTCTTGTGAAAGCTTTTCACCCAAAAACTCCAACTGACTCACAAGCTTTTGAAGCCTATCAAAAGTTTGATCAAGCATCTCTGAGCTTGGAGCAGTGAAGTTTTCATATTGCTGTTTAAGAGATTCCTTTGAGTCTTTTTAGTAGCTTTATTCCCACCAAATCTCTTTTTAATTGCTTCCAGCAACAGCTTAGCATCCTTTATAGAGTTAAACTTTAACTAATGTTCATTGGGAATGCCCATCATTAAAGTACTTCTAGCCTTCACTTCTAATCTTCTCTAAGCCTTATCTTTAGCAGATGTAATAGGCATCACTGTTGTAACACCTTCCACAACTTGTGTTTTCGGCAAGGTTGTACCATTCTCTATGACTTCCCATAGTGCATAGTCTATCATCTGGATGTATTGTTCAATCCTCATCCTCCATAACTCAAACTCACCCGGTTTGAGCATGGGATTTGATGCAACCACCATGTGTGCAGAATCTTGATCCATATCTTCTAGCAAAGTTTCTCAAAGCAACCAGCTCTGATACCACTTGTTGGTCCCACTTCAACACTTCTAAAGATCGAATTCCTTAAGCTTGTTTAAGGTTTAGTTATATTAGATAAATCTAACCCAACTATAGTAGAAACTTTATGTGAATGTATTAAAGATTGTGCGGAATCTAATCTTTAATAAGAAGAATTTTCAATGGAACAGTAAAACACAATGAACATATAATTCAACAAAAGATAAAAGCTCTAATATTATTAAGTAAATAATACGAATACTCTTAAAGTATTAGGGTTACAAAGATCTTGAAGCTATGATAATTCTATGAATGACTCGTTTTGTTTTGATATGTATGTTGGTATTGATTCATTCATCTTTATGCCCTAGGACCTCCTTTTATACATCAAGGAGTCCTAAACGGCTTACAATACTTTCCTAAGTAATCATAATCTTCTAAATAAATAACTTATACATATATTTTACCAAAATATCTAATACAAATCACATAAGCAGTACTAACTAACTCAGCAGTACTAACTTCTTCACTAGCAGCATTAACTCCTTCAGCAGCATTAACTTTGTACTAACAGTAGTAACTTTTATACTTGCAGTACTAACTACTTAACAGTTTTTCTTTCAAGTCTCTGAGCAGTCTTAACTTCCACTAGCAGTAGTAACTTCCTCTAGCAGTAGTAACCTCCTCTAGCAGTAGTAACTTCCTCTAGCAGTAGTAACTTCCTCTAGCAGTAGTAACTTTGTACTAACAGTTATAACTTCACCAGCTGTCTTAAACACTTAGAATAATTTTCATTGAAATTCTCCAGCAGCACTAACGTTGACTGAGCAGCATTAACATCAATAAGAACAGTAGTAATTCCAAACAACCTCAAGAAGCTTTTAATCCCAACATATTGGAAAGAAAAAGTTCTCGGAGACTCAAGTGTCATAGCAAATAATGTTAATATTTAAGGAGAGACCTTCTCGTATTACCTAGTGAACCCTAAGCGGAAACTTTCTTAGACTCTATTTCCTATAGGAATTTGTGTTGTACTTTCTTTTGAATTTCATTGTACGCGTAGATGATTTAAATTATCTATCAGACTTATGTGTAATGAAAACCTTGTCGATTTTACTCTCTATTTATTTATGCAAGAACTCTCTAAACTATTATAACCCTTCAAACATTTTTACAACTACATTATAAACCATTTCACTACCACATGATAAACTATTTTACTAATTATCATCTTACTATCGTTAATAAACTGTCTTACTATCATTAATAAATCATCTTACTATCGGGTAATAAACCCTCATTTTATAAACTGTTTTACTACCGCTTTGAAAACTATTTTATTATTGTAATAAACTATTTTTACTATCATCTAGTAAAATACCACCTTATGAACTATGTTCTTACCACTGCATAAACCATTTTTGCTATTACCTAATAACCTATTTTGTTACTACTATGAAAAAAAATTGTTTTACCATCACCTTATGAAACTTTTGCTAAACACTTATAAACTATTTCACTATATTTGTAAAACAATTTACCATCACTTATAAACTATTCAACTATTGTTTTATAACCTAAAAGCTATTTCATCATTATTTTATAAACAAAGTTACTATCATTTTTACAATTTTCTTTCCATCATCTTATGAACTATCTTCTTGATATCTTATGTACTATTTTGCAATCAACTCAAAAACCACGTTACTACCACCTTATAAATCATTTTGTTTTATGAAACTACTTTGTTTGCATCACATGAATTATTTTACTATCACCCCACCAACCATTTAACTATCATCTTATAAACCATCTTATAGTTATCTTGAAAACCATTTTGTTGTCATCCTATAAACCACCTTGTTTCTATTTTGGGAATTAATTTATCACACTATAAAACTATTTTGATACAGCTTTTTGCATAACATTAGTTTGACGAAAATGAGCATTGCATCGTTAGCCCTCAATTATACATGGCCTGATCACCTATGTCTAATTTAAGAAGGACCATGCCATGCTGGTAGTAGTCACCTTAAAACTTTTGTTAAAATTAATTTCCTGCTTATATCCCCGAAAAGCATAATTTTGTGTGCACATCCATAAAACATGTCTGTTATAAGAAATTGAATTAGTAAACATAGTGACTAAGTATACCTTTACATTACCCTACTACATAGATTTGGCATCATTTTACACCAAATCCGATGTCAAAAAGTCGAGACGCATCACTAATCACCCTAGGACGATCCACAACCAAGTTTACTCACCATTAAGGGATATACCAAATCAACCATTCAACGTCTACGTAATAACATAGAGCTTAGTAGTTGCGGCGCCACCATATATATAAATTCGTTATCACCCTAAAAAGGAAAATGTTATAACTGACGCTTTAAGCCGAAATGAACGGATAAGTCCGCAAGGAGCCGAACCTTAGTCACAAAAATAAATATTAAACCAACGTCACTAATTTTGGACGCTCAAGTTAAATCAATATAGAAGGGGAATGCAAACGAGTTACCAAGTGTGGTAACGAAAATATCAGGAGACGTAAATAAAAAGAACAAATAGATTTGTTGTTACAACATCCGTTTATTACCTTGGAAATAAGATTACATAAGGACAAAAATAAAATACAAGTTTTATTACAACCCTTCTCTAGCAATAATATCTATTAGTCCCATAGTAGATCTACGCCAATAGCTAGGACAAAGAGCGGTGCGAGAAGCGCCAGAATTACGGCCAGAAACTGAAAATCTTCTTCGTATGTGACATAGGCCAAGTAAATGCCGAGTACTATCGCGCACACCATCGACACGATTATCGTAATATGCAACATTTTGAGAGGTTTGAATGTGAGAAATTTAGGTGAAAGATTTAGTGTTTTATGGAAAAATGAAGGATAAACATTTGGCATTTAAAAGGGGATTGTAACCGTTGGGTAACTGTTTGGTGCGGTTGGGGGCACTGTTCACGTATAAAAAAAGAGAAGCTAAATCCTAGATAAATTTGACCCTTTAAAAGTCTAGCTAGAATCGATTCGATAGCTTACCAACTCGAATCGTCAAGAGAACTCAGTGATATTCGTAGCACGTTCGATACCTCAAGTTTAAAGGAAACAGATTCAATGGAGAGACTGGCGCGACTTTACTTGAAAGAAGTGGTCTTAA
The DNA here is from genome assembly GCA_026074375.1 of Tanacetum coccineum. Taxonomy (NCBI): domain Eukaryota; kingdom Viridiplantae; phylum Streptophyta; class Magnoliopsida; order Asterales; family Asteraceae; genus Tanacetum; species Tanacetum coccineum. The sequence goes on along the minus strand of BQNB010074214.1, from coordinate 901 downwards.
GGCATGGAGTACCGGTCTCTATCATTTCTAACCATGATGGAAAATTTACATCACATTTCTAGCAGTCGCTCCATAAAGCTTATGGTACTCATTTGGATATGAGTATGACTTACCATCCACGGACTGATAGACAAAGCGAGAGAACTATTCAAACCCTTAAAGATATGTTGCGCGCCTGTGTAATAGATTTTTAAAATGGTTGGGATAAGCATTAATTGTTAGGAATACGAAAATCCTAGGAAAGTATCAGTCACTTCATAGATAACTGTCGTTAGCTCGTTAAGTATTATTTGGAACCTAAGTAAGGCCAAGTTAGGAAAGGCCCATGAAGGCCTATCCATAGCTGGCCCTAAAAGGATATTTATACACCTCTCCATGCCTTAGAGAGGTGGTTGGTTGTTCATTTGTTTCACACATTAATGCATTTTCTTTCTATGTTTACTTTCTTTCTATAAAGTGTTCATCCAACCTCTCTCTCTCTCTCTCTAAAACCACGTCTCTTTCTCTAACCTTGTATGTTATTAGATATCTTTCACTCAGCATACGCAAAACACTCATCAATATCTGCCTAAACGTTGGGGTCGATATCAGGCTCTGTGTAAGGCTCGTAACTATCCTCAACATCAACTCCTAACCTAATCTCTCTAGGTACATACGATACATAACCCTCCTCTGAACTAACCTCAAAATTAGTCACATAATCGAAATTCCTAATCCTCTTACGAGGCGGCAGTAGGTCAGCGCGCACGAGAGATAAGGCTCCGCGTACGGGTGAAGCTACAGGTACTGATGAAGTAGGAGACCTATGTATCTTGCGGGTTGGCCTCGCAAAAGTAGCAATCGGTGAATCACAAAGAGAATCTGATATGGCATAATCTGATGAAGAATGTCTCGAAGAAGA